>DF240102.1:0-81761 GCA_000507305.1 Breviolum minutum Mf 1.05b.01
CGTCTATGGGTCACAGTACCTTCTAGTCCGTGACTCCAAGCTGCGAAAACATTCGAGATGTCGCAGGGCAACGTTTCATGGCTTTCGGGCAGGGCTGTTGCAATCGTTGCACCATGTGATTTGAAATCTTCAGCCAAATACCTACAGTAGTTGTTGGGACTTTTTTGCCATATGATTTTTGCTGGATTTCATGGCCCCACAGCTCAACAGCTCGGTGTCCGATATGATGGTCCATGACGTTCCATGGTCACCCCAATTGCAGGCCAGCCTCGTTGAGTCCAAGCTCCAGTTGCAGGACTTTCTGGGTGCCTGGGGAGGATTTTGATGGCCGCCCATGGGCAATTCTTTTCCTCCGAAATTGGCAACAAATGTCAGGCAAACTCAATCAGAAGCAAGGTTACTTCACTGATTACTTCATCCTTGATGTTCCAAATGGATGGAAATCTGAGCATCATGAACCAATGTTCCTAAATGAACGCAAATGCAACAGCGAAGATCATCACACATTTGCGCGCTGCAACCTTTTTGTGAGTTTTTCCCACGACCCAGCAGCTCACGAAGATCTAAGAGTGACATTAATCAGTATAGTCTAGTAATGTAATAGATCATGAGCGGTGACGGGTTTTGACTGGAGAAACTGCGTGCAGAACATGGAAATACTGTCAGTACAGTTGAATCATCTTGATATCTCCCTTCAGAGGCTTCCACCCATCTATATACTGTTTGGATTACCTTTTCAGCCTTTTCAAGGCAAGGAGGGCACCGGAAGCATTTGAAGCCATGAGGGATGATAATTCCGGTGGTAACAAAAATTACGAATGCACAGCATTCCAACCGTGAAGGGAGATTGGACCTTGGGAATTGCTCCGCTAGCTGCTCCACCGCAGCTAGGGTACATGTTTGCTGTATACATTAATTTGATTTAACTTGCATGGTACATCATTGTGTGAGCCTTCTTGGCTGACCTGTCTTCATCTCCACTCCCAGCATGTCGCACAAGAAGCCATGATGCTTGACTGTGCCCAAGTCACGATCGGACAACAGATGCAGGAAGCAGGAAGCAAGTCACCAAGCATATCGTGAGTATATCAGCTCTGGCATGCTAAATTGCAGATTGCACTGCTTCAAGTCTTGACTTCATGAGATCCTCAAATCATGCACACCCTGTTTCCTTGCATGTCTGACCAGGATCTTGAAAGGCAAAGAGATAGCTTGCAACAAGAGGAGGCTGGAACATGGGGAATGAATGAATTGAGCTTAGATTTCATGTGAAGAGCCTGAAACAATTTGGAACAGCTTGTTTTTGTTTCTCAATGTCAACTGAAGAGCTCCCTTTTTGGACTTTAATCACTTCATTGGCATAAAATCCGCCTCACTCCAAGTGTTTGGGAGGACGGAGGGCAGCTCCACACACACACACACACATACACAGGCATGCTGCGCACTTACATGTGAACACACAAACAGAAATGTCACACACACATGCTATATTGAATATATTGACACATCCTATCAGATTATATAACCATATCCAATACTACTTTTACCATCATGAATCCTGCATAATCATGCTATATTTGTCGATTTATGATGTTCATAATGGATCATTTCATTTTATGGTTGCATTGATGTTGCATTCATGTTAGTACGGAATTCTGTTCAAACATCACACTCTGGTTCATATTTTCCCGTATGGTTCCCCAGTGCAGGAGGGCTTGGAAGTTGGACAGTTGGACCTTTGCATCTGCAAATGCACAGCCACAATCAAGATGTTTGCCCAGGTTACCCTGAAAGACGAGATCTGTTTGCGGGATCAAGACTTTCAGGAGCTCCGCACGAAGCGAGATGATGCCGATCGGCAGCTCTCACGTGTGCGGCCAACCCGGAGAACCCCAGCTGCCCGCACTGTGCGTACATGGATGTGCATGACATATTAATCATATGATGGAACTGTTCTTGCACAATATATTGGTCATATATTCTTTAATATACGGTAGTAACCCCGGTAGTATATAAGATGCTTCATTTCTATCTATTGTATTGGATTCTATTGTATTTCCTCCGTAGTAGGGCAGGCACTACAGTCATCATGAATCAGAGGAATGTCCTCTTATACATGATTAGCTATTGTCATCTAACTTATGCAGCCTTCAAGGCATGCGCTCTTACCTGTGTGAACTGCCAGCAAGATTGCTACAACTACTGTGGTGCACATATATACCCATACTCGTATGGTCCATACCCATGCTCGTAGGTCCATACTCGTATTTGCCAAACATGTATTTAGCTGTTGGCATGCACATGCAAACTCGCCACGTAGATAACACAGTCTAGTTATCATTTAGAGATAACTATGCATTTTAAGTGCAGGTAATATATATATATATAGATCATATATACTATCATGTGTCCTACACATTAATATCGGAGCAACATGTGGCATGCATTTTCTGTGAAATACGAGCAACTGCAACCGCATATTTTTCTGAAATGCTGCGCTCAACACATCGCAGGTTGGCTCCAGTGATCCATTGGCGTTCATTGTTTTTTTAATCTAACGTCGCCATCAGCCACCGAGACTTCAAACATTTTCAAACGATCGGACCACTTCCTGTTCAAAAAAGACAGCAATGCTTTCGGGGAGCTTTCCCCTGCCCTTGAATATATACATTTTTTTCAGCATGAGCATTTGAAAGTTGAACTGCGAAGGCAATGGCAGCAAGTTTGACCCACACATTGTCCCACACCACAACCTGTAGGGCTCGCCGCTTTCAGTGCTGCCTTGGATGATGGAATCGATAAAATGCTAGAGCTTTGTACAGTTGACACTGTTTTGAGGATCTCCGGTGATACCGGCGGGTGGAGAGGTTCAGAAGGTTCAGGGAATTTCAGGATGGGATTGAGGCCTCAGGATGCTTCATGTTGCCGGCCATTCTGTGTAGGGGGAAATTGAATAGTAATCTCTATAGATTCATAATAAAACGGTAGAATTATATAAAGTTGATTGGCTCTATACACACGTGTTTTTCCGGACTGCGTTTCCAAAACACTCCACGGCACTTCCCAGGAATCAGTTTTGAACCCTAGGAGCGATGACCCCAAGGGTGAGGTGCTCTTCACGGCCCTGGAGTGCTGTGATGCCTATGAGGTGTTGCTTGGCCATGATGTTTCAGGAGTTCAGGAATCATGAAGGTGGCATGAAGCATTCCGGGCGCTGTGGGAGTCCACTGCAAGCAAGTCCCTAGTTTCATGTTCTATTTCCGGAGGAACTACGTATTGCAGTCCTTTGGTGTTGTGCTCCAAACCGGACCAGATTCGTGCAGGCGTACTCACTCACATTTGAACTCCATCTATCCGTCCATCCCACGTGCTTGTTCGCTGTCATCTGTGTTCTTTGCGACTTTTCAATCTATGTTTTTGCAATTATTTCTATGAACATGTCTTAACCTTTCCATCTGCATGGCAACCAAGGAAGCAAGAAAGCAAGCAAGGAAGTAAGCAAGTATGTGAGTGGGTAAGTGAATTAGGAAGTGCCTATGGCATGCCATGGCCCATGTTTCAGTGCACCAGGCACTATAATTGCCTCATGGCCGAGGTTGGTGGTTGCTCTGAGTGATGCTCGGCTCCTTGCACGCTTGGTCTTCTATGGTGAACTCTCCGAGGGCACAGAAAGGGAGGCAGGATATGTTGCACATTTCTCCATTTCTCACTGGATATCCTATCCACAGAGCATATCTGAGCATTTGCTTTATGTAGGATAATGCCAAAGCAGAGGATCTGTCCCTTTAAACCAGGTCCTTCGAAGAAAAGACTTCTCCACACTCCGCGCATATTCAAGCCCAAAATGCGGACAAAGCTTTGGAAGCGGAAAAGTGGATTGGCATGCCAGGTTTTGTGTCCTGTGCCTCTGGAACGTTGTGAGTTGGAGCAGATTACTTGCTTGGATCTCTCTGAGCCTTGGCTGTTCTGGACGGGGGGGAGGGCCCTTAATCTGGACCCTGGTTTGGGTTGCAACTCGAGGGACGCAGCCTTCCAAACAAGTTGGATGCCAATGATGGTACAAGCACGGTCTTGACAAACAGCGTCATTTTTATGCGACAGTTTAGAGAAAACCCAAGTCTTGCCGGTGATATGTGGTGGAATTGGTGGTGGTTGCAGTTTCTTCCAAGCGCCCATGCCAGTTAGATCCATTTCGAATTAGACTGGGATACAATGCAAAACTTCTAACTGATACCAATAGCATGGCCCCGTCCATATCACTTGCACAATGCGAAGGAGAATGCTGTTTTCCTGGGGGTTGCCTGTGAGGCCCGGGCAGCCCAAACATGGCGACTGGGTTTGCCACAGTTAGAATACACTTAGAGTATTCATTTGCATTCCAGAATAGGACAAAAAGACTTGGCATCCGATCAATCTTTCAACCAGGCCACGGTTTTGGGGTTGCATTTGGTGAGGCTCTGGTTGTGGTCGTACCGCTCTTGGACATGCTGCCCCTGGGTGGTGTGTAATGTTCTTTTTGATTTTTTTGTATGTGCAGTGAATTTGTTTTCCCTATTTGCCATATGCCCTGTATTCTTTAGGTTGCGATAGTATCAAATTATTAATTTCCATTTACTCAACCATATTTCCCAAGTTGTTATCGATGTGCTTGCTGTGAGTCACTCATTCCCTCTCCTTTCATCTTGTGGATTTCAAGTGTGACATACTAGTAGGACTGACAAGTGACAAGTATTTTCAGAAAGCTTTGGCAGCAGTTTTTTTTCTATATATGACGTTCAATCAGAAAGTTGATGAACTTTGCTGCGGTCATTGGTTTATTTTGGTTGTCCGTTTTCTTCTCGGAAACCCAGTTCCAAGGCTGGCAGAAGCACCGCCACACCTAGCAGAATGCCTGCGGGAATCCGAGAAGCTGTCTCGAAATGAGGTTTCGCCCTTTTTTGCTAGACTGGACTTTAGTTGCAGTTTGCATCGTCTCAAACCTGCTTTTTATGATACCTGATTATCTTGATGAAACGGCTAGTGCTCGCGGATCTGCAACACAGGAAGTTTTTTTTTCATTTTTGTGGTTGCATGGTCTGGGGCCGTCAGTGCCCCCATGTTGAAACTTCGAGAGGCAAGCAGTACTTACATGACAACAAGATACACCAAGTGTTCAGCCCGCAACGATGACCTCTGATCACACATGTATCTAGACTATAGATGAAACGAGGCATAGGCCATGGCATGTGCAGTCCTTGCTGGCAATTGGATTGCAACCCCCATGACGTTTGCATAACATGTATTTCACAGACATATACCATATTATGTACGCTAAAGATGCGTTACATCTGGAAATTATATGAACTTGATTGCAGGTGTTAAAATATTGTTAAAATTCTTATTCTACGCCAAGTATACAGTATACATATCCTTGGATCAGCGGCAGCAAATGACACCAGAACGCTGAGACATTTATAAGACCTTGTTGACTGACTGCCTGTTTGCACATGGCAGGATGCTGCCAAAGGTGCTTTCTCCATTGCAAGTGCATGGACCTCCTTGGGGCTTTCAGGCCATACTGCTGTGACGAAATTGGCAATCATTTCCCTGAATACCGCTGATGATGCAGAGCATCCTCAGAAGTTAGATCAACAGCTGGTGTATGCTGGTGTGATTCAGCTGGAGTCCCTCTGCTTTTGCAGGATGGTAGGGCAGATTGTTTCTTTAAGTGATTCGTGTTGGTCCCTTGTGATCCACTCATTTCCCCCAACCCGGAGATGATTCGACCTGTCGTTTCTGGTGGACCAGTCGTTTCTGGTGAACATTAACAAGCCTATCTGGTGGGTTTGTAGCAATTGACCGCTCGCTTCGTTTCATTGCCTTACCACCAGAACTTTCTCTCGCAAAGTCCAGCATTCGTTCATCCCTTAATTCATGGTGATCAAGCATATCAAGCATCATCAAGCATCACACCAACAAATGCAAGATATTGAGAGAGAGAGAGAGTAGATAATGCATGATAATGCAATGTTCATGCCATGACAGTGCAATGATATTACATTATGTCAATGTCCTATGCGGATCTATGAGCTCGGCTTGTGCCCTGGAAGGTGAGATTTTGAGCGATTTTTTTGGTGCCAGCTCTGGGGCAATGCCGAGCTCCACGCCTTTGCGCTTTCCTGTTCCGGCCATTCAGGAGGTGTGGCCGGTGTGGCCATGCAAAAGGCTAATGTTGTGGCATGTTGAGGCTCAACATTTCGTGTTAATTGTGATTAATTGTGACAACATGCAAACCAACGTGCACTTGAATGCATTTGAGTCATTTGAGTCAAGTGCCTCTGAAAATTTGAGTCATTCTTTTGCAGCCGACGTCGTTCAGCTGAGAGCTGCACCGTTGGCAGGATGGTGCTGCTATCACGTCAATGTGCTGGTGGACGCATGGCGCCACTTCACCAGCCACGGCCTCTACACGCGCATCCCGTTGGCGACGCCACTGCTTGATCTTTGGCCGCTCGTTGTACTTCTTGGAGCGAGATTTTAGCATTTTTAACAATTGGACTTTCAGGGATCAGCACTCAGGGTGCTTTGTAAGGCATGTGGGAGCTGTGTATTCTTTGCCATCGCCTTTTGGGATCAGACATGTATGCCAGGCAAGCTGTGAGGCAGAGAACCTCTCAAAAGTGAGAGTTTTTGTTCCTTTGCCTCCCTTGTCAGTATTTAATTTGTCAGTTTCAAAAAGTCGCCATGGAGTCTCAGTCGCTGTCGCTGTCATCTTGCTCGAGTGTTGCCCACCACAAGGCGCACAACTCTTTGCAGTCGTTGTTTTTGCATCTTGTTTCCCATTCCCTGCATGAGCAGGGGCATGCTGCTTGAGTGATTCATGCAGGGAGATTTTGCACTGAGAATACGTGTTGGTTGCCCGAATTGGATCCAATTGGCTCTTTGAGGTGCAAATTGGTGTGGAATGTTCCCTCGAACCTTCCAACTTTAGCTTGAGTGAATCGGAGCGATCTCCCGATCTTGATGAATTTGGTCAGCCTGTCCAACCAGAATCTCGGACCAGGGGACCAGTCCAGCAGAGTGCATCACTTTGTTGCGTGGTCCAATTCAATCCCAGCAATTCTTTTTTTTGCTTGATTATACGTTTGTTATCGTTTTTTTTTTTGGTTTGCACTTCTTTGTCTTCCAATCCGGAACCAATGATTATTCATTTTTGAGTGCAAAAAGCAAAAAGGACATCAAACATTGACAAGCAATCAATTTCTATATCTATATGTATAGATTGTATAGGGGTCAGTTGGTGCTTGCAAGACTGAGCAACCACAAGATCCAACATGGACCTGACCATGGCTGGTCTGACATGTCATGACTTGTCTAAGGAAGTCTCTGAGGCTGAGAGACAAGAAGCATCCGAGTTGGAATCAGCACAGAGGGTAAAGGCAAAATTGATAGCAGGTCCCTTCGGTCAAGAAACACTATGGGAAAGTTCTTTGAGGTCCATGACGGAACAATAGCATGTTTGCAAAAAACATTTTTCCCCCCAAAGGAATGCAACATATGGACCGCTTCTTTATAGATATTGATTTTAAATGCTATATATACTTTGTTCACAAGAAGTTATAGTTATGCTGGAATAGAATAGGATAGAATATCATCACGACGATCGCCTGAAATCAGGAATTGGAAGGTGTTGGAAAGAAAGTGTGTCTCCATGGCTTGCTGAGCTGCCCAGGTTACATTTCCAGGATGGCAGTTGTAGCACCAGAGGCTGTGGTTTCTCACGGGGCTGGGAATAGCAGCAGCTACTATCACATGCGGGGACTTTGGGGAAGATGATGGTAACAGTGATACAACTAATATTTATATGACATGGCGTGTATTGGCTTGTGTTAGTTTGTTGTATTTAAATGTATTTAAGGATGTTCAGGGCTCGGGGCTCCAGGAATCATTTTTTTTGATCTGCTTCTGGTCCCACGGTTGTTACTGGAAGGCCCTGATTAAGTGACTTGCCGTGCCCCTTTGCCAGGTCTTGCGCGATACCTCAGCAGGTCTGGCCCTACGGGCCTGCGGCAGACCACTTCGCAGTTCAGGGGCAAAGGACACAGAGGGAGCACTACGCGTCCAGGGGTCATACGAGCCTGAAATACGAGAAGCCTTACTGTACTCGGCAAACAAACAAAAAACAAAAAACAAAAACAAACATGACGTGTACGACGTGTAATGTGTAGGCATGCCATTGGAGACCCCATGGGAAAGCAGCCAGGATTTGTTTCGTCGCAGCCGGGCGACGAAGTCCATAGGCACTTTCTGGCAACTTGGATTTAAACATTCCTCACTTGCTAAAGTAGTTGATGTTCTTGTTTGTATTCTAGATAGTATGAGTGTAGGAAATATTTGGCAGTTTGGGTAGGAAGTGCTGGCCATCAGATTTCTCGCCGATTCATCGTCACAGAAAGTCAACCAGTTCCCTTGGGCTCAGTGCCTGACATTTTGATCATATCATATCATAATAATCATGATATTATAGTTGACATCGTGGATAGAAGATTGAATGTGACATCATTGGTTTCATGACATATCACATCAATGCCACAGTCACTTCACGTGCAGAACCGGGTATTTTCTTTCAGGTCGCATTCTTGGCATGGAAGCAACACGACAAAGATCCTGGTGCTGCTTCTTTCATACAACGGTTGGCTACCCTTTGCAAAGTCACTTTTTTTTTTCTCCGTGCCTGATTCTAGTTCTTGTGTTTCAACGTGTGGGCCTTAGCAAAAGCAACAACATGGGAACCCAGCACATCAGTACCCGTGTGATTTTTTTGACCCCGGCTACATCAATGCTACCTTCTTGTGAAGATGCTATCAAGATTTATCAAGGACATTTATTCAAATCGTTTTCGTTGCTTGCGTGAGCTGTGAAATTTGGGTCAGGTCCGGCGGCAGCCATTCTTGGAACATTGGCCGCTGCCACTAGACAAAGCAGTGCTAAACAGGGTCGGGGCACGTGGGAGGATGAAGGCCTCGAAAGTGTTGGCAACCAGTGCAATTGGGAAATCAAGATTGGAAGATTTTCGCACTACTGTTCCGGGGTTGCACTGGGCTGGCCTGCCTGTGCTTTGAATCTGTACCAGCATCGGAAGTGCAAGCAAGCTCATGATGACAGTATGAACCCAGGTAAGTATACAATCTTGTACTGTACATTTTTTTACATGTGATCAGTATATAATTATAATATGTCAATGTGTTTGCTCTACTCTGCTGCTCCGGGGGCACGTATCGCTACAATGTAGCGATGACATAGACTGCATGCAATCACCCCCCAAATACGTAGAATATGGAATGCACATCGAAAAAGGCAATTTCAGAACTGGAATTTTGGTGTATTTCATGTATTCGGAGAGCACTGTACACATATATTGTAAGATTACTTCATGATACGATGAGCCGAGCTATATGTTGTATCAGCTATGCATTATGTAATGTGGGTTGCATGTTCATACATGTTCATAGGTGGCTAGTTATGACTACAAAATAATTAGCAATACATAGCAACATCAACATTGCTCATCGATTCGTTGATCATGATGTGCACCTGATTTTCAATTGTGTAAGTTCTCTCGATCTATTGTTCGTATAGGAACAATATATGACATCATTTCTCACTTGGCCATCTCCATTTCACCAACCTGCGAAAGCAAGCAAACATAAACACCCTACAACTCCAATGTACAATATTCTACAAACCAGAATCTTTGACTCCGGACATGGTGTGCAAGCGCCCAATACTGCAAGAAGCTGCGGGAGGTACCTTTACTTCGGCCAAATTAGCGCTTCTTTCCTCTATTTACACAAACAATCGGAATCGTATATAAATAAGCATATTTATTGGCAGCATGGGCTGACGCAATGAGGTGATTATGTTTATACTGAGCTCCTATGACCTGCTTCCCGGTGCGGAGTCAGCACCTTGCTTGCAAAAGTTGCAACGACATGTCCTCGCGTGAGGGATCGGATGGCCTTCGAGTGTGGACTGCAACATGCAGAAAGGTTGTCTCATCTCGTACTTGATTTATTTGCAGTTGGACAGTTGGAGTTGGAGTTCCAGAATCCAGAATGCTGGACAGCTATTGCTGGTGATTGATGGCTGTAGTCAGCATTCGAATTTGTGCCTTGCCAAGGTTGCTATAATGCAACAAGGAGACTCTGAGAGGCGTTTTGAAAAAGCGCCGTGGTCCCATCTTTCCGGCTGTCCCTTGACAAAAGTCGGCCTCATGTCATGCTTTTTGAAACCTGAAACAACGACATTGGCCATGTTTTTTCGATGTGAGGTCTTTTGGTCATAATTTGGTCATATTTTGATATAGTTTTTGAGATGCCATGGCTGCAAAAGATAAAAGGGATCTACGCAGCACAATTTGTGCCAAGATAGACCTGGGTAAAATGCAGCATGCGCACTAAGATGGCGCACACGTGCGTTTGTTTTGTTCATTTTCATTTTTCTTTACTCTGTTGCTGAGAGGCTCTGCTTATTGAGTCAAGAGCTTCAAGCAAAGCAATTCGCTCGTTTAGGAATTTGGTGGTAGTAGCAGTTGCCAACACACACTCACTCATACAAATTATACACAATTTCTTTTTAAAAGTGACTGCGGATCGAGAAAACAAACTCATCGCACAATTACAGCCACTCATGTCATGATGTGTCTGCACTGCATCATCAACTCTTGCTGGAAAAATATGGAACAATTACTGTATTTACCGTTGCTGTTACTTGAACCCGATTATTCGGACTGTGTATTGACTTTGGAGATGTGCACCTTAACCTGATTTGGGCACGCTTAATGGCAAGAACATGCTCAGGCTTGGTAGCTGCTTTGGTGCTTTTCCTTTGGCCAGCGAAGAGCCGCGTTTTTGTTGATCGAATCTGCATTCATCAAGAACAACAGGAACTGAAGAGAACCTTGGACCTTTGGATCTTTGGATGGGCACCCTCCACTTTTTTGCCTCAAGTCTGTAGTTGTGTTAAATGAGTTGAATGTTGAATTTCAATCTTATCTTGTCACGACATGGGCTTCCCCTCCAGTTCATGGTGCTCTACTGTTGCCAAAAGTGGAAGGTTCCAAGCTTGTCAAGGGGGCCTGCTTTTAAGCTTGCAGTTACAATAAGCGTCGTGCTACTACTGGCTGAGAAAACCCAATACCTCCAGCATACTAAGTTTGGGGCTGTGAGCATCTTTCCCTGTGACTGCTAGCTGACTAGTCTTCAGGTAAAGGCATTTTGAGTATTGGCGGATTCATCAAGCATTCCCGCTCTATGCTGGTGCTGTGGGACCCAACCTATGTCGGAAGGCATGCTGCGTTGCACCTCCAAGAAGAGAACCACCATGAAACCTGACGATAATCCTGGCTTTTAGTGTTTTAAGAGCATGATGCCTCAGTCTTGCAGTTGATGCATGCCAGTCTAGGACCTGGACTGCCGCTAGGGCCTGATTGAACTTGGGCTCAACTCAAATCCAGCTATTCCAATCACCAGAACAACCGACATAGGCGAGCACGCCAATAAAACAACTTAGATCGTTGATCATCAGGAACAAGAACCAAAACGAAATTACAATGATGACATAAACAACAGTAACAAGAGTGACATACAGCGACATCAACCACAACCCAAGGACCGGGAAAACCAAAACAACCGCAAAACTGTGCAAAAACAAACGCTACAGCAGCCACAATAACAACAACAGCAGCAACGATGACGAAGATGACGAGGCTTTGGCACCCTGTAAACTCGTGACGCGGCCCCCACAACCCGCAACGACCCCGACAACAACAAATGCAAGCAAGAAAATGCCCGAACAAGTCGGTGCAGTTTATCAACCTCAGCCAGACTACATAACATGATTGGTTCTGACTTTAAAAAAATTCAAAAGTCTCCACTCATGTTTGCTCACCAAAGAAGTAAGACAAATAAGTAGTTTAGACACAGCAAGTGCATCAGCAGCAAGCAGCAAACAGCACCAGCCAGTGGAGCGACGCGCTGCCGTGTCAGCGACCACGGCACAGTCTGCAATCATAACGATGTCAAAACCCTGATGAGACACTGAACGGTAGATAGGGACCGCAATAGGTTTGCGAATAGCACTTTGCAGCTGCAGGCTTTGGTGTGTTTTCGAGCTTGCTGCCTTCTTGAAGAGTCAAGAGCAAGAGCCAGGCAACTGAGGTAGCAGAAAGTTGGTAGCCGTGATATTCTGTGATGTAATCTGATGCAAGGTGGTACAACATGTGATGTACTACAATAGATTCAATAGATGAAACATATTGGAACATATTTTCGCATGTTTTCGCATTTTGCATCTGAACCAGGAGCCTCGTCCCGGCCACCAAGGCAAGTGGCTCCGGGTTAGACCCACGTTCATGGGACCGTGGGTTCTCGCTGTGTATTCGAGCTTCGCGATCGGTGGATTGAGCCATTTTGTCATTAATTCAAATGCAGCCGTTGCCACAATACTGCATCTAGACTGCACGGGAGATTGCTTTGCATATCATTCTGAGTCTATCATATCTGCATTTACATGCTTTTTTCTCACAAAGTTTCCACTAGGCTATGCCAGGGTTTGCCAGAGGAGTTCAAACTGTGCGGAGAAGATCTCCAATACTGCACTCGAACTATCATTTTGTAATATTTTGTGGCTTGCCTCAGGCTTCGCAGCCAGGCATTTTGCCATTGAGAGGAATGTGAGATGATCTGAGGATGGTGGGTGGATGGCTGATCTTCTTTTCTGGTGTAGGCCATGCGCTTCGGAGCCACCATCGATCAATTGAACACATGCTTTGCCAACTTCAAGATTCTTGGCATTTCTTGGCTTTGCTAGCCCTTCATGTCTTTCCCTCGCTCGTAATTTGCGTTATATGATGGCATTGCGGCTGTCTTTTGAGGAAAGAATCGCTTTTTGCCTTTGTTGCCTGAACTGTATAGTATATTTATCAGTTTGCTGTAGCGGTCAAGGATCTTTTTAAGACACGCCACTAATCTTGGGAAGCTTTTTGACCATGCCTTATCCATGAAGAAACTCTCCTCTCGTTAAAATTGCAAGTTTCCTTTTTTTGGAAGGCTGCTGCTTTCAATTATTGGCCATTTCTTTTTTGCATATGCGTATCCTCCGAGGAGTCTTGCGTAGGATGTTCAACTTCGAGGAATGATTTCATTTATATGTTTGCATAATATATTATTTGTAAAACAAGTTGCTGTAATTGAGTTTTTTCAGACATGTAATGTTTTGATATTTGTTGTGCTATGTGAGTTTTGACATTTGAAGAGAATAATTCAATCATAATTCAGTTCCGGAACTGTACTCCCTTTGATTTGAAGAGTTCCCCTTTGACCACACCATTGCAGACTGAGAATGGTTGCTATTAGAGCACATGCCTTGTACTTTTAGAGGCGCTGCTGACACTATCCTTTTTTGAAAAAAAACAGATCGCACATTGACAAAGAGGGGTCCAATTTCAGAATGTACAGTATAATTTTTCTTTCAGACATGCACCCTATAGATTGCAAAGCATTCTTAGGCCTGTGTTCCCTTCTCGGCCAAGTTCCCTTTGCAGAGAGGGAGGCTCCTAAATCTCTAAAAGAAGGGTGCTTTGAAGAAACGCAATGATACCGGATTGTACTTCGGAAGCGGGTCGTCTCTCTTGAGGCAAAATGAGAGTACCATAGTCTACCTTTCCAGCAGCTTTCCATAGCTTTCCCAATCTTTCCCATAATGTTCTGTTCAATCTTCAGAGTTTGCGTGACCCTTCCCGATCGAATTGAGGACTTTGATATTAAAAACACAGAGTCACAATGTTGCATTACTGGGCACAGAGATCCTGTGAGCGAGACACCAGTCATGTGTGATCGTGAAATCCTCCTTCAATGCATAACTGGATGGTTTGGCAGTGTTGAGCCGCCTGGCAGCACATCACCAGCCAACCAATCTGGTCGGTCTCAGGGAGGGGTACCGGTTAGGTGCGATTCATGCTTTCGTATACTTCCGTAGCTTGCCAATTGTTTGTCGCGTTGTGTCGTCATTCTCTCCACTGTCGCTCCGCTCAGGAATTTTGAGGAAGAGGTGCGATCAAAGGTCAGTACTGCCTTAGCCAAAGGCCTTGGAAATGTTCCTTGAAGCTGGCAGCTTACCGGAGTGGCGCTGGAATCCAGAAAATCTCAACAAAACGATCGAACAGGTTACCACCATCATATCAACGATTTTAATCGATGATCCATAATTAACTACAATTCACGGTGGGATATCCTGGGGTCCACGCGACACACATCAGCTACAGGCTGCTTCAAATAGCCAGAAGCATAGAAGATATATGAAGATATTATACATTACAATTGAGAGACATCGAGCATGACGGCCATTCAGGAATCGTTCTCGCAGCATACCAAACTTATTGTGCCAGCAGCCAGTGCAAATTGATTACAAACTGCATGTTTAAGCACTTACATATTCAGGCTGGTATGCCCTACTTGTGGGGCATTGGCGTAGTAGTTCCATTTGTTTGGACTCAACTCGATGGGATCGCTGCAAGACTTCGTGCCGGGGAGAAGGTTCTCGCAGCTTGGCTACACTTCAGTTCAGCTTGTCAGAATGATCGCAATAGATGCAAACAGATGCAATAGTCATTCAACGCAGCAAACTGGAGCCCAAATTCCTCTCATAACACCCGATGGACTGAGCAATGCTGAACACTGATTGAATACCATGACCACCTCTGGAATGCCTTGTTGTGCACTGAAATATCGAGATATTTAGGTAGAACATTGTAAAACTGCCACTTGTGATTTGTTCTCAAAAGATACTTCGACCAACTTATTCAGGAGACAATTTCCTTGCAGAAATTACACGGGCGCACATGCTCCCTTTCAGTTTTCTTGACGCCAGCCCTAGAACATCCACGAACCCATTAGCAACAAGATGCTGCTGACACAACAACTGCCGCCCTCATCCGGATCAATGGCTTCACAAAACGTCTGCAAAGCAGAAAGCAAAAGAAAAACAAAAAAAGGCAAAAGACCTCATGACCTCTCGAAACCAGCTGCCCTTTGCGCGCTGTTTTCTGTCTGGAAACAGTTGGAAAGAAACGTGTTCTTGATACACAGAGCTCAAAGGCCCAAGTATCAAGATCCGACGCCTCTTATTATTTTACTGTCGCTTCATGGTTTTTATCTGAATGTGCAAGGCCCTAGACATGACTATCTATACTCTGGCAGCTTGGTGCGGTATGGTACCCTTGGCCACTCGGCTTCAAAAGGAATGCTAGCCGCCAGCTGAAGTGGTTCTATAGGCGGTACTCTTTAAATCTCTTTAACATGTTGACTTGCAATGACCTGCACATCATCCAAGGTCCTTCCGCTTGCATTTGGCTTGACTAAGTGCTTCCAGCGGCGTCGGCATTATGTGATTTGTGATTGGCTTGTCACTATCGGCGTCACTGCTTGTGTGGTACTACAGCTCGTCCTGCTCTTCATGCTGCTAGGATCCATTCACACACTCAAGTATAGCCACTTTTATACATACACTGATGAAGTTTTAATACACACATACACACACATATATATATAATATTTATATATACGTATGAATACAATATATAGATATATTTTGATATAGATACTCCCAGTTGCTGAAGTTGCAGTGGATTCATGTAGTTGCCGCCGTGCCTATGGGAGGCGGTTGTAGGAAAGTCACTCCGCCTTCCGATTGGTTGCGGGGAAAGGTTGTCTAAGAACCTGGTCACTGTTACTTTTTATAAGAATTCCGGAAACATACTTGATGTTTTGGTGGCTTCATGTCGGCTGTGGTGCTGTTGTTGTTGTTGTTGTTGGCTGTTGGTTGTTGGTTGTTGTTTGTTGGTTGTTGGTTGTGGTTTGTTGTTTGTGGTTTGTGGTTTGTTTTTGTTTTTCTGGTTTGTTTTTCTTTGTTTGTTTGTTTGTTTGTTTGTTTGTTTGTTTGTTTGTTTGTTGTTTTTCGTTGTTGTTTTCGTTGTTGTTTTTTGTTGTTGTGTTTTTTTGGTTGTTGTTGTTGTTGTTGTTGTTGTTGATGTTGATGTTGTTGTCGTGGTGGTGGTGGTGGAGGCGGTGCTGGTGGTGGTGGTGGTGGTGGTGGTTGCTGGTGTAGGTATTGTTGAAGGCATTGTTCATTAAAGGAGCAATTGCTGACCACTGGCCAACTCGCCCAGCAGGTTTCATACAAACCTGCAATGACTCCCGCATGTATATTTGAAAAAAAAAGCAAGCAGGCAATCAAAAGCGAGCAATCATGATCGGCAAGCAAGCCAAAATGAAGCAACTGAACGAACAAGCAACACAGCAAACAAGCAAACCATAGCAAAACAGCAAGCAAGCAGACAGAAAAGGATATGACTCAACGTGGCTGTTGCTTCTTGACCTTTTGGACTTCAGGCTTTATGCTTTGGCGACAGATGCTACGCCGCACCGTCTAATTGGTGCAAGCATTTACGCAGTGACTCTTGCAGTCGCGGGATTTCTGACGTGGACCAGATTTCAGAGACTTGCCCCAACCGAAGCCGGATTTGTTTTGATAATGAAAGCGCTTGCTTGAGCAGCTGCCGGCATTCCTGTCTCCTTATGTTTATCTAAACAAACCTTATGCGATTTGCCTCAGAAAGTTTAATCATCATATTGTTCACATATAGGCACATACATGCATACGCCTATGCCTGGGTACCTCTACCTTTACCTCAACATATCTACATGCCATGGATCCCTGCTTACATTCAGCTACCCATGCACCCATCCACCCATGCATACGTCCATACAATTCGTTCATCCGTACATTCTCTTCCGGCAAAGGTTGGGATGCCCGGCAAAAAAAAAGTAACCATCAAAGACCCACATACCTTCAAAATCATCCATACATACAACCATGGTCATCGATTCCAAGACGCATGGGTGCATGAAGCCTGGGTGAATTGAAAGTAATATGAGCAAAACCTTGAATGCATCAAGGTTAAAAAGCATTACAGACTTACAACATTTATTTTTGGATAGATAAACGGCCACGCAGAATAGACATTGACATGCACATGCAATTTCGAACCGTGCAATTGTACATTTGCACCACCTGTCCGTTTGCCATGCCAGTAGGGAGGGAACAAGGCAGGGATGGAGGCAAGGACAGACCTCAATATGTTGGGCATTGGACTTGATGGGGTGCTTTGACAGTGACTTTCTGCTAAAACAGCACCTCAATCCATTAGAAAGTTGAAACTTCCTATGTTGGCTGTGAGAGGGAATCCTCAGGGGCTTACATTGATCCTTCATTACAGAGCTTGGACCGGACTGAGGAACAAATTGTGGAATCGCCCAGCGAGAGAAAACCCTCCGTGCAACACTGAGCCAGGACACTCTGCAATTTCTCACTGTTGACCGTATTCGGCCATGTTGTCTGCTGTGCAAACGGTGAAAGAAACTTCTAAGATGGCAGTCCAATTTGCCACCCGTTGAGACATATTCATATTCATGTCTTAAAACTTTTTTTGGGGGGTGGTAGCCCTGGACCATGCAGTCTTGTAGGATTTTGAAAATCTTGCAAGGCTTCCGGGACCATTTCTAAAGATCAAGGGACGTTTTTTTTAAAAGTGGATTTTCCTGTCTCCACTGCTTGACTAGATTCTGACTAGTTCGCTTTGACCATACCTGAAAGTTTCATCCAAAAGGGAGACTGCGTTTGGCCAAAAAGAGCTAAAAAGGTACACACAGTCTGCTGTGACGTAGTCCCAAGAAGCGAAATGTTCATAGCTAGTAGCGAATGAGTGCATAGAAAAATGGAGAAGAATGGCAGTACTGTCATGTTTGGTCTGTTTGTTGGCTTGTCTTGGGTTGCATGCACACCTTTTGGATGAAGCCAGTGGCGCTTCTAAGCGATTTAAGTTAACTGTTGCAATAGCCTAGTCCGTCCTCCTCATTGCACTTCGAAAGGCTCACAGACAGTTGAGCATTGCTATTTGTACTTTTTTGGGGCTAGGTTTCTGACTTTTTTCATTGGCCTTGATGAGCGAACGTTGTGGAAGCGTTTGCGAGGGTGCTTGCATGGTGATTTGCGCTTCTTGCATGGTGATTTTTGCTAGCGTAATTGTCACATTCGATAGCCAAAAGTGAAAGTATTGCCAGAATCCGGCGCTAAGGCTCTCTGTCAGGGCGCTTGGTGATCATGGACATTGCCAGCCAGTCTGAACTTCGTGCCCGGGAAACTCATGCATGTGAATTGTGACATCCAGTATGATAGGGATAGCAAGTGCAATCATGACAGCGTGTTCAACAATGGGCTCCACATGGCCGGCTTGTTGCTACGGGAAACCTGGAAACCATTTGCTAGACAATATGGCTACTGACCAATTTATGATTATTTAAGTTGAAGTGACAAGTGAGTTCACACGCATGAGGACGCACATGCGCATGATAGGTACCTTTTCATTGCCCCCGATTGTGCTTCTGCAGTGCCTTTGCTGCACTGGCGGCAGCTTTCATTGGCGATGGTATGAAAAATCCGACCGTGAAGGATGAGCTATACTTGACTCACAGCCAAGGCTTTGCAGATACCACTCCCAAGAGTGGCTCTTGATTGACGCTTGGCAGTGGCATATTCCGCACACCTCACCAGGCTTAGTTCAAGGCTTTGGCAGAATTTTCCTTAATTCGTTGCGGGGCACAGATCAGGAAACGACTGCAGAGCCAAAACACTGGAAGCTGCTTTTAGTGGAGGACCGGCCAGATCAGCCAGCGCCACCTGGAGAGAACTCAATTGTGGGTTGACATTTGAAGATCATTTGAAGGTTGCGGTGGCACTCAACGTTTCTGAAAAATCAAATTATATAGTAGGCATGAATTGAAGGTCCAGAAATTTGTTTGATGTAAGCAACTGCCCAGCCAATACAGGAAACTTGACCAAGGCGCCGGAGAGAGTGATTTTTGAAACCAACAATGTTAATGTCATGTGTCAGATTGTGCAAGCCCAGGTGGCATCCTCAAAGGAGAAGCAGGGGAATCAAATCACATAATGACGACATGTGACAACCAATTCAGATATATGATATACGTACCTATGATTATCATATATCAATTTGGTTTTAGGGCGGGGCAAGACAAATGTACCGAGATTCCTGCTGAGGGCCAACTAACATGGGCAAATTCTCCCATACGCTGCAGTTTGCTTCTGAGGCTTCAGTGGAACATCACTCATGGCCAAGCTTTGCCCAGTGGATCTGGTGTTGCTTGGATAGATCAGAGCTGTACAGCTGCGAAATCCCGAAAACATATTGAAAATTATTGAAATATATAATATAGCATTCTTTGTTCATCTTTGTTCAATGGTTGATTCTTTTCACGATGGATGGCTACACCAAACCTAGATGAAGTCGTGCATATCACCATGCACAGATTCACATGCGCCTTGTAGTTGCATATGTTTGCCGCATCTAGCTGCATCATGTGCAGAAGGTACTAGAAGGTAGCAGGCCAAACCGGTTTGGCAACCCATTTGATTTCTTTTCCATGACGTTTTCCTCTCCACATCCAACTTCGTTGCAGGAACACTTTGAAATGGAACCTTTAAACGGGACACCTCCACATTTGCTGCTGGTGGTACGACGGGGCCTGAAACCGGAGGGCAAGAGTGAAGTTCTTGGAATGCTCGTGGACGAGGCAGGAGATCAGCCTGATCAGCTGGGATGCACTAGCTTTCTGAGTTCAATCAGTTCCCTTCCTCCAAGCCTTGCTATGAACCGACTTGGACTTCAAAAGTGGCAGTGTGAAAGTGCATTTTTGCAACCCAAAGAAGCGTGATAGTGAGAGCCAGGGAATTCCCAAAGGATTCAGTGTTACCATGTTACCCCACACAGGGAGCCTAATCAGAATCAATCCGGGCATCCTGCATGTGTGATTGCCTGCCCGTGAGGACGCGAACGGCTCCCATGGCCTGTGTTTGTTGTCCCTTGGCTGCCCTTGGCCTGACGGGTGCGGCACAAAACTATTTAACTACAGCTCATGCCATGCAATCAGAATGAAACCTCGATGCAAATAACAAACTTTATACCCACGTCACGTCACCCTTTTGTTATCATTGTGAGCAATGAGCACTTAAAATCACTTAAACGCTAGTAGACGAACATGTGATTGCACAATGATCACATCCATTATGCCATTATGCATAGCAAACATCTTGTGATGAAGATGACTGAGATGTTGGCCATCACAGGCTGTCGCTCCCATCTTTTCCAGAAGACCCTTTGGCACGTGTTGAGCTTCCCATGGATGTGGCGGCCCCAAGCAGTTCTGGCAAGAGGAGGCCTGGCCATCCGGGCTGGCTACGAGCTGCTAGTTTGTGGGTAGAAAAAACAATGTAACTGAATACATCTGAATACAGTTAAAGGTGGCAGTGACCCAAAGTGAGATCAAAGACATAGAAGAATTAAGGGTTAGAAAATACTAGAGCGATGTATCTGCGAAATTTGGCAAAGACAAAGAACTTGTTGCTAGCAGATCGCGCTGCAGGTTAGGATCACTTTTTCAAAAATATGTTGCCTGCAGCAATGCGGCAGATCACGATTCAGGTTGGTTGACCTGGTGGTATTGCTTGGTGGCGGCCTTTTCTTGACAGTGCTCCACGAGGGCTCGGACAGCTTAGTTACTTGCGTCATATTAAAATGCAAGGAGCCTGCAGAGAAGCCATCTGGACAGAAACGAAAAGATGCAGTATTCAAGACGGGCAAGGCATTGACTATCAACCTAACCCTGCAAATAGTTCCCGTGTTTTATCATTCAGATACTATACGTGAACTTCTTTCAAGAATTATATATTTGATGCCTCCTAGAAGTAAGAGGTGCCCGAACAATGCGGGTACAGTGCTACTCCGAAACGAAAGTAGTCCGTGGCCCACAGTGGCCAGCAATCGCACCAAGGTGATGCTCACCACAGCAAAGCCATCTCCTGCGTTGGCTCAGCAGAAGCCAGTGAACCAGGCAGATTACCACTGCGGTTCCTCAATCAACTGATTTCTGCTATTTTCAATATTCTTGCGCTCAGCTTGAACTTTGCAGAAAAGATTGCAGGTTGTGCAAGAACTACTTGTCTCTGGTCGTGTCTTAGGGGCCTCGGCTCATCAATATTGGCCCTTCGACATGCAAAAAGGAACATGACAAGCCGCCGCATTTACACCACGTGCCACGTGCCTACCTTTGCAGATTGCATTGTTTTGTATCCAAGCCCCTAACATGAGCCTGAAGCAAGCGACAAACTGTCCTATACAGCCTATACAATATAAATACGACACAGTACTTGCCAGCTGCAGTAATGTTGAAACTGATTGGACATGATTTACATGAATCACCCTACAATAGTCAGTAGTCGGATTGTGCCAGCGGTAAAGCTGCAGTCACTCGCGTCTTCACCAAAGTCCATATGATAGTCGAGGTCAGCTGATTCAAGATCTGGGGGACATTCCCTGGCCATATTGTGGACACTTGACATGCATCATGAATTAAATCAATCCTGCCTCGTGGCTTTCAAAGTCAGACGGCCATCGCTTCTGGATGTTTGTGCTTTGAAGATCCTTCAAGACTCGTGCTATCTATATAATTTTGATTTTCAGGACGGCTACAGAGGTCTTTGCTTTGACAGCTTGTGGAAACAGCTTGGTGGAGACTTGCCAGCACTCCCCTTGATAAAATGCTATACCACAATCCCAGGATGGCAGTCCTTGTCAGACAATCCAAGCGTTTCTGTTCCTAGGGATTGGTTTGGGATTTGACGTTTGATCCCGATCCTTGGCCCCCATTGTTGCCATGGCCTGCAATATCACCAAACTCAAGGACCCATTTGAAGTTCAGGTTTCCCCTTGCGCTAAAGATTGAGTCGCAGTGCCCGCTTAGGAAACGCTTCAGATCAAATCAATCGATTCAGCTCGTGCGAGCGTCGCTGGTGCCCTTTCTGCAGCACCTGAACATCATAGTGCTGGCTATGTGCAGCAAGCAGTACCTGAGAAGTGGGATGAGTTGCTGCCGTTGTTGTGTTGGGCTTTGGATGTTGACACTTGGCAACTAGATTAATTAGATAAAAACTTTGTCATCATCTTGGATCTTCACAAGTGTTGTCATCTCATTTGGGTGCTGCGAGAGGGAAGTGTTTTCCCCTGTCTTGAAAGCACCTTATGCTTCTCATGTGACATCTTGTTTTCTGAGTGCTTGTTGTATGCTGCTCTCCCCAGTTAATCATCCTGATGCACCCATCAGGACATTGACAAGCTATTATTGGATGCAGGCCGCCGAGTCTTATCCGGCAACCACTGAATTTGCTTACAGAGTCTTTTATTATTTTAATTTTTTCACCCTCGCCTTGTGTGAAAAATGGGGACAGAATAACATAGATTTTACTTTCTATTTCGAGGTGGTCGTGGTTGGTCAAAACAGAGTACGTAGTTTGTTTTGCCATTGTTCCATTTCATTCGTCACGTTTGCTTGTTTACATATGCTCTTTTAGAGTTGAACATGGATTTGATCTGTCATGCCATAATTACATCGGAAAAGTCATCGTAGATGCACAGGCAATATCGTTTGTCTCATTTAGTGTCCAGGTGCTGTGCAGAACACGGTATTATATTATGATTTAACATATTATATGGCAAGATAATACAAGATATGACATGATTTCATGTAACCTGGCAGTAATTATATTCATAAGCATCCGAACAATATGAAATGGAATGCATCAATGCATCACAGTTGGTTCAAGCTTTCAAACACGCATAGATCATAGTACGTTATGATTTGATGCGCGACCGATCTGCAGAGGGAGTACATACGTATATAGTCCATCACAGTCCCAAAATTGCTTATCACCATCTTGCACTCCAAAGTATATACTGTAATTCAGTGTGTGTGATCCAATGCCATGCAATCAATTGGTGGCAATTTCGTATATTCCCCTTCGTCCACAAAACTGACAAATTTCCATCTTGAGGTCGGTGGGAGCAGATTGGGGAGGAAGGCCTGCGCTCAGCCCTGGCCTTGTGGGAACGAAGGTCAGCCCCAGTGCCACTCTTGGTTCTGCAGGAGTGCTTCAGCGAGTTGTTACGCAGCCAGTTAGATGTGCACCACTTGCTGTTGTTTGTTTGTCATGTTTTGTCTATCTATTTGTTTATTGCCGCCCCAAAACTGGATAGCACAGCATAAGTCTACTTGACTTAATTGAAATTCTGTAATTCTGGATCATCAGAGCTCCAAAGGAACCTCCCGGGGTCCAAATGTCAGTGCTTCCTGTTATTGTTGTCCTTTTATATCCTAGTCTTGCCAATGACAGGAGGCAGACCTATTCCTTTTTTCTTCGATGTATTCTCGGCTGGATTTGCATCATTGTATACTTAGGTTTCAGCACTTGGACGTTATGCACCACATGGCCCCGGGCATCCTACAGGTTCTGATGCCACACTGGCCCCATGTTGCCTTGAGGCTACAGTCAATGCACAGCCAGAATGGTTGTGGCCAGGCAGATGAGTTTGAACCTAGCATGCAAGATGCTGCAGACAGAATCCGAATTGTTCAACATGTGCCATCTTGGATATAATAGTGAGATACAACGAGTGAATGAGTTGATTTCGAGTGAAGGCCCATGGTCCCAAGAAGGTTGAAGAAGGTTGACAAGCTTCACGGACTCTCTGAGCCAACGGTATGCGCTTTCAATGTATATGTATATATATATATATATTAAAATATGCATGTATATTATATTGATGTTCATAGGTCTGCCATTTTACTATTTGCAGTACTTTCGGATGGGGTCCACGGTCCATGAGAGATATCTCTAGGCGAACCAACTGCAAAGAAGCGTTTGATTTTCCATCTAGGATTTGAATTTGCACAGCAGCTGTTGTTTTCTCTTTTCATCCCGAACTCATGAGCAAGGACAGTCTGAGGGACGAGAAGCCTGGGCCGGAGCTATCAAACGTCGCCTGGTTCCTGAGCCTCGTTGTGATGCTTTTGGTTGTCCTTAGGCAAAAGGCTCAGAAGGAAGGCACTGCTGGGGAATACCGACGTGGCGCTAAGAGCCCAAAAATCCATACCCTGAAGCAAGAGGGAATTGCTTGGCAAGCTTGGGTGTCTGATCAGGCGCGAATGTGATGATGGTTTGCTGGTGGCAAGATGAAGATGAGGAAAGGTATTTGCAAGAATGAGTGATACCGATGCGCTGCACCACCAAAAGAATCCACAGAGATAGAAAAATGTGAAAAGAGATGAACATATTGCACTGTGCTTCAGCTGGTTTTTGTTTTTGCTTGAATTTTGGTATTGACCCGAATGGTACCTTAATGCAAGTGATGGAAGGAAATACAGCAGGAAGCTGAACAGATTGTCAGACACGGCATGTTGTCTCCAGGTCACCCTCATCATTAGCGGCGCTCAGGGCAAGCCACCACCTAGTTTTGCAGACTGGGCAGATTCCGTCCAGCAAGAATTTGATGCTTGGTGGGCTCAAGAGCTACACGAAGCACAGTCACCGAAGGAGATGTTGAAGACAGAAAACATACTGGCCAGTATCTCAATCTGAGTTTGCAGAGCAAGCACGTTTTTCGTCGTGTTAGCTAATCATTAATTTGCTTACTGTATATTTTCTTGATATTTTCAGGCAGGCTCTATTTGATCAGGATCATAAGGATAATATGACATGCATGCAAAATATATTTACTTTTTGGGCACGCGCGCGCGCACACACACACACAGACACACGCACGCATTGGTGTGAGACTATGCATGGACCTTGGCTTTAGGGATTGACTTCGTTTCCTTTGCACGGACAATCCTTAGATCTTGGATGTTTTGAGGGATGCTTTTAGCTGTCAATTGCAGCCTAGGCACTCTGACTCCAGAACCACCCAGGCCACTCAGAATTGCTTGAGCTCTTCTTTTCAATCTTCTTCATTTTTCATTTTGCTTTTTGACATAGGAGGCCCTAGTCAGGTCTGTGCATCTGAAAGATCTTGTGAGAAGATGTGATGGGTCTGTACGTAGGTAGATGAAATGCATCGTTTGCTCAAGGCTAGTGGAGCTGTACATAGCTGTACCATGTTCTAGCTTTGTTTTGATGGCCTATGCTAGCCCTCTTCTCGCTTGAGGACATACATCACCCAGAAAACAATGGAGTTGCCTGAGAAGGATGCCAATGTATTTGATCCATCGGGCATGGGCTGCACTGCACGATTGCTCCTTCTGAGTCTTTTGAAGATGCAGTGGGTGGACCAGGTCGATGCAGGCGACAGAGAGACGACCAAAGATTCAGACTTGCGCTGCTGGATCTGGAAAACGGATACTGACCCTCCAACTGTTCCTGATACTTAGATGACTCACATACTGGTTGATTTTGCTGGGTTTGGCAAGTGGTGGGCGGTTGTAATGTAGCTTATATAAGCTTGGAGTAGATGCCGAGTTGAAGCGGGCAACGCGACCTATCAGTTCGGGTCAAAGGCTCAGCATTGGGAGCCCACTACCTTTCTTTAAGCTTTAAACATTGCTTGGGGTAGTTTCTTTCATTTCCAACTCAGGGATGAAATGGAAGGCTAATCGGCCAATTGGTACTGTAATTGGAATGATTTGTCACGCATCAACCCTCCAGCATGGGCTTTGGGATGTTGCCTTCACATTTTTCATAGATCTTCCATCATCTTCCATTTCAATCAAGCAGAAACTTTATGGAGACTAGCTTTATCTCGAATTCTGCAGGTGCGGATTTATGCTCCTTCGTGCAATGGCTGGCGAAGCTTGGAAAACTGAGTGCCATCTTATCAGCTGTCAGCTTGGTCGAATTGCTTTTGCGTGGTGCTACACTCAATGTGAACGAACCGCACCTTGTCAATGCGAACAGGACCTGTGGTTATATTCTAAAACACTCATTAGGGTTTTGCTCATCGTTATCTCCGGTTCTTCAAAACCTGACAATTTTACAATCTAGAATATTGTAGAAGCTGATCTCGAAATTGATGAAGTGTATGTGTATATATGTGTTTATAGGGCGGTATTTTACCTTGCTATCCAAGGGACTCCTGTCCTGCACTGTCTCAGAGACACAGATTTCGAACCAAACGTGCACGATCATTCACGGCATTGCGGATATTTTCGGGATAGTCGCCTCGATCTGAGGACTGGAGAGGAGGAGGAGAAGACGATTCTCTGAAGTGCATTTCAATTTGTTTGGGAGAATTTGGGATCTTCTTTGTCCCATCCTCTCCTGGAAGATCAGTAATTAAAGTGATTTGTCACGATGGCTTTTGTTGCTGTGAACAGTTTGTTACCTTTGGGGACTTCACAGATTCTCATTGCTAAGCATTCCTGGGCACTTAGGATTGCTGCAGATACTGACCTTGCACTTGCAATGGCTTTTGCCCTTATGGGATTGCAGACTTCACTGGATAACAGGAATCTGGGGAGATGTATGATTGACGGGTCGCCATCAGTCACCACCCGGCATGATAGTAGTTCAATATTATATACTATATACAGTATACATCTATATACTTCTACAGATTCCATAATGGAACATGGTGGTACTCATGATGCGGGGTCCTAGGTACTGGTGCTCTCATCTGCTTTCCATTAACTGTGCCATGCTGTGCTCGGCCCACTTTGAATTTGTATGGACATGGACAGGCTCGAAGATTTGGCCACACCACACAAAGCCTGAACGCGGGACAGTCGCAGCCACTGAGGACAGCAGCTGTCCATGGGGTTTTGTGCGCGCTCTTAAAGATGGCACGCCAGCGGTTGGAACAACCGGCGAGCATGTGGGGAGAAGATCTGAACTCTGAGAGTCTCTCCGTGCAGGTGCGGTGCACGTGATGCCCGCGTTAGCATGATTATCATGATTGCAGTGGTAGTTCTTTTGTTGTCACAGTTTTTGAGCACACATGCCTCTAGCACAAGACAGTCATATCAAGAATGCGTGAATGATCTTTTCTTCTAATCTGATGTTCAATATCTAATGCTTCTGAGCCCGGTATCACGATCCTGAAGCTAGAGTTGGGTCTCATGTGCTCCAGGAATTCGCCATACACATTTCTACATTCATTATCCATCTGTCTGGCATGACTTGAGCTGGACATGTTCATCTGTCCTGACTCCAGATCTTTGCACCAACGCACTTCTCCGATCGTCTTGCACAGTGTGGAGCTTTCAATGGGAGGGCAGAAGAGGAGTTCAAGATAGATAGATCGATGATGTTGTGGCAGATGGCACGTTGGTATGTCCGGGTACGTCCATGTGTCATCATGCGTCATCATGTGTCCATAGTGCTATGAAATAGCTGGATTGGAGTCAGAGAGGAACTGTTCCACGGACCATTTCAGGCTGATTCAACTCATATTGATTTAGACTTCTTATACTTGACAGTAAAGCGGATGGTCCGATGGTCTAAATATCTCCTTGCCATCAAAGTCCATTACACAGATGGGTGCCATGCTGCACTAATACATCTATATAATACATAGCGTGCTTTAATATGTCAATTTTGCCAGGACAAGAATGACCCTTCCCAAAGATGGCTGAATCTATTGGACCAAATCGGCCAGCTTCCTGGTGGCCGATGCTTCTTGGAAGCTATGGTGGGATACGGAACGCCAGATAAGACTAAAGTGTGGAGGGCATTTCCCACACCACAAAGATATAGAAAGATCCATTCATCAGTCACATAGGGTCAAATATGATCAAATTGTAAATGTTTCCCGCAAAGGGTTTCTGTCGTATCAACTCTTTTTGATCATGTTATCATGTGATCATGTTATTTTGGCTTTCACCTTGGGCCAAAAACGTGTCGCCACACACAGACAACCAAGTTGGTACCCCTTGGTTTGGCATACAGCTGCTACAGCTACTTAGGCATCGAATGCTCCAACACCTGGACGTGGGATCAGGACCAGGCCGGTTGAACTTGATGACAACACCAAGATGGCACAGTGGCTCCACTTTTGCCCTGCGCATCTCAGCTTAAGTCTCACCAACTCAGGAGGGAGGTCTTGTCTCTTTCTCAGCGCTTCAGCCTGATGGCGGGGCTGCAATGATGCAGGCGCTCCCATAATGGCGCTGTTCTGGCATAGGCTAAATATCTTTCATATAGCATTGTTACAAAGGGCTCGGCAGCAAACAAGTGCAGCCAACTCTTATGCCAGCACTGAACAGGATTAATGATATGCAAAGACAGTTTTTTGATCAGATGCAGGTTGCAAGTGCTTCAGGAATCTTGTGAACATAGATTGACACCTCGCAATGTGCAGGTGCTGCAAGCCTTGGTATCTCGGTTGCATTTGCGACCACGAGACTTTGAGCAGTCCTTGAAGATTAGTTGTGGAGTCGCAATTGATCAGCGTGATCAGTGTTTCTCAATCAACCTTGCATTGATGACGACACTGTTGTTTGGATTTCCCATCTTCCCCAGAGAAAGGAGCTTTGGTTGATGGAGTCGTGCCCTTTGCTGGATGATGGTGCGGCAGAGTTAGCGACATCAGCTGGAAATTGCTCCACACCAGCGACAACAGCTGGAGCATCGACAACCACAGAGATGCGAGAGCTGCAGGAGATGCTTGAGAACGGTGTGCTATGGGAGGCGCTCGCAGATAGAGGGATTGATTGTCGGTTCACTTGCGATGTCTACCAGTTTGTTGAGGGTCCTTGATGTTGTGAGTCTCGCCACATTCTGATGAAAGTGTCCCAAAGACAAATTGACAACGTTGATGATCATAGTTTCAGAATGTTTCAGATATGATAGCATCATGACCATTCAACACAGCTGCGGTCTCCGTGCATATAAACCTTCATTGGCTGTAGCTTCACTTTTGCTGCTTGCCCTAGCAGGTTCCAGACACATTCGCTGACCGCCTGGTGCTGTGTGACTGGTGGCGGAATGCGGAAAGTCCCAGGTGGAGCGCAGCACTACCATTGCTGATGCTGGCCCTCTTTGCAGCAACCGAACAGTGGCTTGCCCCAAAAGCCGTTCATGAAATATGCGCACGAATTCAAAGACTCAGAAGATCTCTTCTGTATGTGACCAATCTTGATACTCCTCGACACTAGACAGATTTCCTTTCTTTAATTTTGAGATTGTTTGATTTGAAAAGCTGTAGGGGACCAGCACCAATCGTTTTCAGGGGGTGCCCCCTCCCCGTCTAAAGATGCAGCTTGCATAAGTTACCGTAGCGTTTGCAAAAGAAGGAACTGGAAAGAACTCCCTTCCTTTCCATGCCTCGTTTTGTTGTCTCCATGAGGTGGATTTGGGAGCTGCCCTGGACTCAGAAGTTCCGCTTCCACTTGGCATCCTGTCAGAAGTTGAGGGTCTAGTGTTGGTTTCATGCAATGATTTCTGTTGATTCCACATTTGAAACATACACCATAGGATGATGTAAGATGTGTGCCAACGGTATGGGAATGGTGTGGGAAAATGCCCCCTTTGAGATTCCAAAATGTGTGTTTTGCGTCACTTCGATGTTTGGGCTTAAGTATAGTAAGTGTATGTTAGTGTATTGAGTGGATATTGAACGACCTTGCGTTGATTGTCCATGCGAAGTGTAGTGATTTCGTTTCAACATCGTTTCAACACATTTCAACTGTTCATCCATTGAAGATTGAGATGAAATTTCGAAGCGTATAGCATATGGCTAGTCTCGACAAGTCGTTGACTGTTTGAGGGTAACATGAACGGTAACTGGTCTTGATTTGTCTATGCAGAATGCTTTCAAGGATTGAACAAAAATCTGGTCGCTATTGGAAACGGGAGCACGGCTTTTTCGTGGAGGGTGCCGCCCCACAGACCCCTCTACCCTGATCTACCCTGTGGGGTTTGCCATGCCAACGAAGAACTCTCACAAAGCCCATCCCTTCATCTCTGAGGCATACGCTCTCTACATCGTAAGATCTTGGGCTGAATGTGAGGGCCAAGATCCGAAGCCGCAGGCAATGTAGAGATGGTCCGGTTTGACTTTGAGGGCCAACACACTGAACCTGTGCACAAAAAAGAGAAAATCAGAGAATCACAGAAAAGGTCGGACAAAACATGTTCTTTGGCACAGGGCGAAATCAGCTTTAGTTTGAACGTCCAATGTCAATTCTTTCCACAGCGGTGAGAGTGTCGCACAAGAGAGAGAGAGAGAGAGAGTGAGAACCCCGAAGTCTCTCGTTGAAGTTGTGCTGGAAGGACTGCCAAGTTACAAGTGCAGGCACATCATCCTTTGCTGCTTGAGGCATGGTGAAGGACGTTTTGGTGTTGCTCCGTCAGATTCCAATCCACTCGATAGGGGTGTTCAGAGTTCAGAGCATGGAAAGTAAGAGAAAGTAAAATTAGATAAAATTAATATACCGTACTTCTGTACAAAGTTTCGAAATTCAGAGAATAATGCAGTACTCTTACACCACTACTGCCATGTTCTATGTACAGTAAATTCAGCACTGTAACCGTAAATCAGGTGTGGAAGGGAAGTGTTTCGGCGCTGAATCGGATCGTGGCTTTGTAGGTCAGGTCATTGCTCCGGTGAATGAGCTGGAAGCCGTATCTACGTAGCGCACACAACAGGAAGATTTGGTAAGGCAGGTCGGGGACAAGTGCGGCATGGTTTCATTTCTTTCTCTTGCAGAAAGTGCCGTGGCAGTCAGTTTTCTTCACCTTTTTGCAATATATGAATATGTATTTGGACAGGATGTATCAACGGCATTTCTTTGATAGTGGGGACATGTGGAGACGGAAGGATGGGAATGATATGTATACCTACCCTGCAGGTCCAGGCACAAGGAGTGTGGAAAGTGCGCGGTCGCTTCAATTCATAACGCCTCATTCATCTCATAGACTCATAATTGAACTGTGTCATCTTTTCACAAAGATTGAGAAAGTACTTGTACGTACGTTCTTGTACCATATTTGCACCAATGTACGCGCTGGTCAGGCATCCCTGCTAGCCTTCGTGGACTCGTGGACCTGAGGCAATGTCGGTCCCTGAGGCAGCGATCGCTGGGACGCAGCAGATCCTAGCGCATCCGAGCGCCTGTTCAATACTTTCAAAGTCCAAGGTGCGCAGCAGCAAGTTTTGACCACCAAAACCATCCAAAACCTGGATGGAACTATATGGAACTACTTGCACTCTTGAGAAGAGTAGGCAGTCCGAGCAGAGATGTCCAGAGTATGCACGCTTTGGGATGCAAAGCCTCCTCCTCACGAGTTGATCGATGCCAACGGTGAGTGGGAGCACTTGCCTTCAATAATCTGTTTCGATTTGTTTGAGGGTCTCGGACTCATTTCGCAGTCAAGGATCAAAATGATCTCGAGTACCTTCAAGAGATTTGATTTGATTTGATCTCGAGTACCTCACAATTGGAAGCGTTTCAAGTTGAATATCCAGAAAAGCAGAGCGTAAGCCGGAGGAAGAAGGTTGGTAAAGTGGCAGATGGCAGAGCCAGAATATCGGCGGATACCAGTTCAAGAATGCAAAGAGCATCAAAGATTTTTCCAAACCATTGCATGATACTATAAGTCGCAGAGGGCTTCGGATATGGTGATATCATGTTTCTGTTCTCACAGTTCCCGACCTGAGGCTTTGGCGGAGCAAGGGCTGCAGCGAAATAATTTGGAGGAGTGGAGTCACAGTGCATGGTGAGTGGACAGGCAGGTTCTATCAGATTCTATACATTTCTACACTAATAAGTTGAGATGCATCAAAAAATCATTTGCCAGTTCTCTCCATCGGCCGATTCTGAGATCGAATTGCTCTATCAATGAACTGCTATGTGTCACTACCTGGGACGTTGGAAAACTGCTTACTCTGCCTAGGCTTCAGCCAAGAGCTTTCACTTGCAAGCACAGGCAGGAGTCCAAGACTACAATCGAGCCTGCTAAGGTTTGTGGAAGAGGGCGGTAGCATCGTGGTGTCACACCGCCCGGAAAAAACAACAAAAGAAACAGAGAATAGACTTGAGCTGACCATCACGGCGTAGCGTTCGTGTTTTGGTTCCAACCTGTGGCAGCGAGCCTGTATTTCTTGGAGTTTTTTCGGGCTCTAGGCCATAGGCTCGACTTGAGGGTAACCCCTGGGCCACTATTATGATCTATTATGCGTATTATGTATGTGCCTGCGTGTTTGCCTCAGAAAGCTTTCCCCCAACGCTGAGATCATCGCCCAAGACATTGACCAGTCCAAGCGCCACGTTCTGGAACTGAAGAGTTCCCTCCTGGGCAAGCAGGCCAGCCAGGTTTCTTCTGATCCAGTTTGCTGCCGGGGCTGCAGCTGCAATGAAAAGGGTGGTGAGTGGGTGGCAGACTGTGCTTTGTCCATCTTTGTCCTTTCAGATAAGAAGGCCTTTCTATTTTAAGGACCCAGCCTTCCGAACTTATCTCTCAACCTTTCCCAGCGTTCACTTCGGTGTTCTGGTGTCTCCAAACCGAGGGAACCACCCTGTTAAAAACCCACGAGGAGGAGTTAAACAAGAATCAAGAAGTAAGAATCAAGCCTAGCATCCCATTCTGACGGGTTACATACGAAGGCTTTCGACATTCCGTGCCATAGTGAAGGGGTTTGAATGTACAAGTTCATGCCCTTTGCCTTCTGCAAAAAAGGAAGGTGGATGAACGATACATGTGGTGGAAACGACAAAACATGTGAAAACAAGTCCACGCACAAGCCCAATCCACGCATTGCGCCGAAACTTGATGCCATTCTTGCTCTTGCAACTGGCATAAGGTGACATCACAACATCTCACAACCCCTGTTTCTTCATTCTTGCAATAGAAAACCAGATCACCAAGACAACCCTCATGAGTACAAGACGAGAGAGATGAAACGGTTTCACTTGGATGGGACCTCACCATAGATATCCGCAAATGATTTTAGATGGGGACATTCTGATTCTGCTCTGGGGAAAGAAATCATTCCATAGCAAGTCAACAAATATAATCACATTACATAACAAGTTAAGTGCATGTGAGTGTGTTGCTTCATGCGACTTTTCCACCCGCCTCGTTCAAGCGATCTCTGACGAACAGTGCAGGCCATCATCGAAGATCACCAAAAAAACATGCAAGAGGAGGACCAGCTGCAAGTTTTGCAATATATATTCAATTTACTCTTTATTCACAATATATATTATATATATAGATCGAGATCTTATCATATTCTTTGTTTCTCGCTTTTATATTTTTTGAACCGCCATCTAGTACATATTATTATAATATGATTCAATATGATTATGATTATGATGATTCGATGCTGTTAAATTCCTTTCTCAGCATGTTGAAGGGGCAGGCCGGTGGACAGTCCCGGCGGCTGGGAAGATGGCAAAATATGGATTGACAGGAGAATGTCCGAGCTGGGCGACAGGCCCACGTGAACGCTGGGACATCTGAACCGGGACTGATGATATTGGGTACGCTCCAGGAAGCTATCATATCCCACCTTGGGAAAAGGAAAATCATGTTGAAACATACCTTGGGTGGGGATAGGTTAGTTCCCAGGAGGGTATATTGATGTATATTGGACTTCGGTGCGTCTTCGGGTGTTAAGGTGATGTCACACGGATGAGCTATGGGCTATGACGACTACATAATTTGACAAAATGAATAAGGATTTGGTGTTGAGGCATCTTGATTGCCATGGTCACTCTATATAGGCAGGTAATCAAATCAATACCAATTATTCAATACTCATGGTGTCATTGATATGTACTCCCCTGAAAACTGACATTGGAAAATCCCTATTTTCAATAGGAAGTACATGGAAATACATCTTCAAATGCTGGATTTTCTATTGTCCTGTTAGTTTCAGGGGTGAAATTTTTGCGTCAATACGGGTTTTTGGCATCACAGGCATCACGGAATATCAAAAGGAGTTTTGATGATTCGATTCAATTCAATGGGCATGTTCATGCAAGTTCCATGAATTTGAAGGTGATGTGACTTGATTCTACTTCCCACTCCAGGCCACAAAGCGAATCCAGCTGGAATCTGAGTTGGCCTGGGCCCCCATCATGTGATGGTTGCAATTTTCTACAATCAGTGTCTTTATCTTAGCAGTTTTGGAACTGGTAGGTCGTTTAAACTGTCGTTTAGACATGTTTAGGCAGGGTTTTCTCCAGTTTTTTGTCGGCCGACACTGTTTGATTGGCATTTCGTTTGGCTGCACGCGTGGAGAAAAGTCATTTAGGACATTTGGCAACGTAAAACTTGAGAACGCCTTGGTCTTTCCATTCTTCATCGAGTACGTTAGGTCGCACCAATCATGGATGTGGCCCTGATAACTTTTGCCAGGATCAAACTCGCGGAAGCCTGGCCAAAGCACAAGCTGGGCTGGAGGCAAGAAGTGTTAGCTGTGCCACTGTCATGGGGTCACAGGAAGAGCCTTGATGGCTTGAATGGTATAAAGTCAAACTGCTTTTCCTCAAGCCTTGCAAGACAGCATTAGTTATCATAGATTTAGAATCGTTTTTGTAACATTTTTTCAACTTATGGTCTATACATATCTGGACTGATTGTGCCTGAGCTCTTTCAACCTCCCTTCCCATTCTTTCCCATTCGATTCATAACGTGTTTCTGTTCATAAGCTTTGTAGACGTGTCACATAGAACCTCAAATATCGAAAGGTCATGTTCACACGCCTTAAATAAGTGTATGAAAGCACATTAACGAACCGACATCAAATATCTATGACGAAGTAGTGATTCCCATGGTTACCAATCGCATCCGATTGCCATATAATTCTGAGGATTGTCTTTAGGGGAGTGGTCAGTCAGGGGTAGCATGTAGAAACGAAGGCTCAACTGGTCAGGTGTCCAGACTTCAACTCCAAGAGACAGAGACACGGCGGAAAGAGACTACAAAACGACTGGAGATTGCGCCCTGGGATTTGGGGGCTGAGATGGATGTCTTACACCTCCTTTGTGGGACGTCTGACAAGTTTCCTATATGTTAACCCCTCAAGTGTCATTGTCCTCTGAAAGCGTCAAACATGGTAAAACTTGAGAAAAGAATCATATGATTCCTGTTCTTTGGATCATTTTTGATGGTGCATTGGCATAGTCTCAGCTTGCTTGCCTGTACCCACCCAATCAACAGTTCTTCAGCTTCTACGATAGCTTTGGAAAGTCCTTGGGCCCGTTGGCAAAGGTACAGAAGGAGCTGGAGTGCTTGAAATCTGAGGTTGGTTGCGATGGTTGGACACGTGGGTGACATTACATGACATTGCCAGAGAAAGCATCCTCAAAGCTCCTAACAGATCCTAACAGTTTGAAGGATGGCCCCACTACCAGGTAGAGTCTAAGAGTTGATTTTTTATTTACTCGTACGTCTTTTTCCCCCATGGGCTTCGGTTTTGGTCTCTTCCTGGTGAAGGACGGCGACTCGCCAGTACGAAGCTCTGCAACCGATGCGGGGGAAACCTGGGTAAAGGATGGAAGGGCGGGGATGATTGGCAAGCCTGTTTGCTAATTATTGCTCAGAAGTTTAAGGGATCATGTTTTTTCTTGCTTCGGGTCTGAATGTGCTGTAGTATCGCACGTCCGCATTGTGGTTGAAGGGTGCATGCCTTGAACTTGAAAGACGGGTGAGACGAAATGAGGTAGCCAGCAAGTGACGAACACAACCATGTTGTTTCGCTGTTTTTGAAATGATCTTGCATGTCCCACAATTTTCAGGCCAAATTTGGTAGGTTTGGAAATTAGGACGCAGTGGACGGAGTGGTCCGATCATTTTGATTTGATTACGGATGGATACATGATTGCTGAGGCGAAAGCTGTTTTACTGCAAAAGCAAAGCAAGCTTTCGGAACAGGAGCTGCAGGCCTGGCTGTGTAGTGGATGCTTTGTTTGTGGTTGGTGACCTGGAGTTTCAGGACATTCTGGGACAAGCTTCAATCACGGATGAAAGCGAGCTCACTTGTAGCTCAATTGGAGTTACTTTCTGTTTCCTCAGCTTTGGTAAGGGAGTGGCCCCAAATGATGCCAGTTTCAGATCGGATGGGGAGTCAAGGCAACACTCGATGCTGCATGTTGCTGCTTGTTTGTTGCCGCAATCCCCCCATTTCCATCATGTTTCTTTAACTTGAATGTGTATTTCCTTGTAATCTCACTTTTCCGAACACTTCCCCAAACGCCGTGCTGGAATCTTTGTCCTACAACCGCGAGGTCCAACGTCTTGAGTTTGCCGGATGCCCAGCATAAGCCGTCGTCACATTTGAGTGATCATGCACGTGAAGTGGCCCCAACAGGATAACAGGATGAGATCCAATCTCTCCGGACTCGACAAGACATGTGTACTTTGACGCATCCCGAGTCTGACAATAGCTGGCCAAGGATCTGAAAGAAAGCCGTGAGATGCTTGAAAAGCACAGTCAGAGGCGGGCGTGCTTGGTCAGAGGGTTACATTGAGATGCCATTGTTGGATCCCTGCCAGTGTCAAAAGACCCAAACCGTCTTTAACAATTTTAAACATGCGTACATACTCTGGAAACTCAATGTGTGAAGAAAGAGGTGATGGGAATCCTGCAGCAAGGGCATCTAAAAAATCAACCAAAGCTGATGGGAACCTGCAGATGGAAATGCAAGTTGTGAACATAATTTGTTAGAACATTTGGGCCTGCTACTTTTGGTATGGGCGAAGAGATTGCAAGCACAGGTAGGTCACACTTGCATCTTGCAATTGAATGGCAAGCAAGTTTTGTTACATGTCCACCACCTGCAGCGAGCGTTACAACAGGATGGCGGATGTTCACGCTGAAGCTACGGAGTGTGAGATGAAGAACAAGTGTTTGGCTGCACCCTTAGAGGTATGAGCAGAAGCATGAAAGGCGGTTTTCTGAAAGGCAGTTTTCAGTGTGTGCCGAGGAAGAAAAAAAGCTTCAGCTGCAAAAAGAGTTGGACGAGCGGTGCCAGTCCCAGTCGGAAATTGGCCTGCCCGCCATCGATCGAAAGTTTTGCCAAGATGTCTCACTGAGAGCACTTTGACTTTCCTGCACACATCCGGGCCTTTGTGATGCAGGAAACTGAAGGTCTTGGAGAGCATCAAAGAAAAGGTGCTGCAAGAGACGGAAGTGCATGTGATTTTTGCATCCTGTGATTTATATATCAGCCGACCAGGCTATAAACTGAAAAAATGGTTGGGCAAAAGAACGGGACGGAACGGTGCACTTGCTCTCAGAGCCGCAGCAATCATTTGCGGACGACGATAATCATGGCAATGGCAATAACGGGGGGGTGATAATGAGGGGGATGGGACAAGGACAGGCATCCGCATAGAGAACCTCATGACTCATGACTACATGAGTTTCCCCTAAGTCCATGCCAGGAAGTGCGGCAAAAGCAACTGGTCCGGAAGCCTGTGTAGGAGTCTGGTCCTGTGGTGCAACATGGTGCAACCGTTGGGTGCCTGGGACCCGCAGGCAGTCCGCGAGCATTCCCCCAGAGCAATATATAACATATATATATATATTAGTTATATAGTACGCATATCTAGTTTTATAGTGTATTATAGTATGTTTTTCCTTTCCAAGTTTCAAGATCCTGAAAATAATTTGATCGGTTCTTTGAAGGGGACCCTCATTTCTAGGCTTGGCTTGTCGGTAAGAGGATGAAAACAACATGTGATGCATGTGCAAGAGCTGCTGCTCTTACGCAACGGCAAGTACCGCAAGTTTTACGACATGTTTTTGTTGCCCATTTATTGTGCGAAGTTGAGCATCCTGTCGCAAAGCCCGTTTCCGGTTGGCATTGCTTCCAAAAATCTGTCTTCTTGAATGCGCTTGGATGGCCGTTTCTAGACCAAACATATCAGATAGAAATGACACAACTCCAAAGAGATGAGATGTCAGGGATGGCCTTCTACTTGTTGAATCCCCACGTCACTCTTTCGACACAGTATCGCTCTTGCCATCCCAGAACTATACGCAAGGTCAGAGAAAAGTGGCATTTTGTGGGCATCAAAAGAACACCCCAACGAATAAGTTTGTACGTATATAGTAACTTTGCCATTGGATCCTGGATAACAATTTCTTTGAATCATTTCGGGCCTATTTACTAGGCCAGTATGATAGACAACATTGATACACAGATGGCTCGATAGGTCGCCGAGCCATGGCAAACCAATACCAAAACTGGTCAGAAGTTCCTGGCCTGGCAAGATGGAATCTTGGCAAAAACGACAAACCTTTAGTTTACTTAGTTTAGTTTTTGTGAGGAATGCAGAGTTGAGAAGCCGCCAGCTGTTTGAATCCTTTTGACAAGTCTTTCGAGTCCTTCCTGAGGAGCTCTCGGACAACGGATGCTCCGGCAACTGTGGCCCGGCTCTTAGCCATGGACTGTAGCATCTAAAACAGAGGACACTTCATGAAAGGTGCACGGCCAATTTGTTTTTGCAAGATTTACCTTAAACGCTCTCCGGTACCTTCGGCGGGAAGAAGTTTCAGCAGCCAGTATCTCATTGGGAACGGGGTTCCCAGAGACCGAGGCAGTGCAAACTCCTGCACCTCCGGCACCTCCTGCGCAAAGTGCAAGGAATCCGCCCAAGACAAATGCAAAGGATCACATCGAACGCAGCTTCGCCCAATAAACTGTGTTGACAAGCAGTCCTGCATATTGAAGTTGCGTCAGTTGCAATCTTTCCATCATCTATTCACTGTAATATAATTAATAGCCCATCCCGTTTTGTTTCCAATTCAACTCAAGGTGGTGGGACATTGTGTGCTAGATAAATCTAGATAGGTACAAGGGTCATATGTGTTTCTATTGTGTTCTACTATGTTCTATGTTGAGGTAGCGTGCTGTCAGCGAGTATGGTGGACGAAAATGGTCACATTCAGGCGAGTTTGTGCGGGTGCCAGCGCTAGTGGTTGTAGAGGGGGTGCAAGTAAGCCCAAAGTTTAACATGTTTAACCATGTTTAAACTGTACTACAGTTTTCAGAAATGTTGATTCAGGCTTCTCCAACCATTACATGCTCCAGCAGCATCACCACTTCACGTGGATAGCTGATGATGTTTCAATTGATTACTTGGACTCAAATTCCTCCAATACTGGACTTGTTTATGGTGTGAAGAGGTCTTCACAACAAGCCATGCCCAAAGATCTGGCAGGTTCACCACCTCCGCGAGATGTTGAGAGCGTTGAATGTTCCAGCCCCTTGGCAAAGACTCCACAGTACTACAATTCTCCAATCCATATTATAATTGCTTTTTGATGCGTTTTGTATCATGCTCTGACCTAATGCATGGTTTTGTCATGCATGGTCACTGTTTTTTATTTCTCATTGTTTCAATGTCTCTAGTTGGCTAACACTGACAGCAAAGTCTTTGGCGGCTCGCAAACCTCCATTGAGGTTCAACATGAGCACATTCACTCAGACTCAAATAAGCTGTAGTTCTGCAAGTTTCTGAGAGTATCGCAAGCCGAGGAGGAACATTTGGATGTTCTCTTGAATGCATCGGGGGCAGCAGTGAAGGAATCTTGTCGTACTAAAGGGCTTCACCGGTGAGACCGTTCAATACTTTTCAGCTGACAGAATGGAACAGTCACGTGCTGTTTGACTCATTGCGCTGTTTGGCCGAGACGAGCAGAAGACGACAGAGCATGATTGAAAGCCCACATCGAAGGAAGTAAGAGAGAAGACTGATTCGACGGGTTATTCACAGTCCAGTTAAGGACAGCCACGTGCACTTGGGAGACTTCCTCTGTTGGCTCTTTCCAGACGGCGAGGTCATTGACACAGCAACAGAGAGCTGTCCGTAGGGAGCTATCATGTATTCAGATGTTACCATGCTTTGGAGATGGTGCAGCAGTGCAGGTCTTTTTGGATTGTTATCCAATGTTATCCACTCCCTTTGCCATTGCATCAATCCATTGTGTAGTGCTGAGGTGCCCCAAAAGAAACATGAGCGACACGTGCACGGCACCGGGTCTTTGCTGGAGGGTCTCCATGCTGGACAGCTCTCCCTCGAGGACAGTGTGAGATTGAGAATGGGATGGCTCAGGGTCTAAAAGAATTACATCGGATGAAAAGAATGGAACTAGACAGAAACACCAAAAGTGAAGGAAGGAAGCGAGGTACAAAAGCTCCTTCAATTTGTCACAACCAGAAATGACAGGACACTTGGTGTCAGGCAAGCTTCATGATGCAACTGGATGAGCTATTGAAGGCAGGACATGGTAGGACATTACAGACTTGCATCTTGAAGTATTAAATATATAAATCATAAATCATATCATATATCTACAAATTTAAATGTCCACAATCCACCTAGCCATTTGGTACATCAAGTGCAAAGACCAGGGCCAGGTGGAGAAAGAATCCCACAAGCGGAGCCTTCCTGATATGTGCCCAAAGCATATTCTTGACATGTCTGGACTCAATACAAGGAATGAACAACTCGATTCTCGTGTCACTGAGAGGGAGACGTTTCATGATGGCTGGGATTTGAATTTGATATGATTTGATTATTATTAAAAATTGATTTCGTTATTGCACATCAGTCTAAACAAGATTGAAAATGCCGCACATTTTATGACCTGACCAAGACTCAGGTGCATCCTTACCTGGAACCAGGATCGACTGCAGCTGCCCATCCCTTGCAGTATTGGGTCACAAGGTGAGTTCGGGTGGAGGAGCAATGAGGAGCAACCCAGGCTGTCATGATTTGCCCCGACGGACTCCAACAACCTGACTTTTGCAAGGATGTGCCTTTTATCCTGTTGCCAAGAATTGCTGGTTTCATATATATATATATATATCATATAACTATTGTCAGGGCCATTGTCAATTGATGTTAAATTAAAAAAGATATATAGATATATATACATATCAACTATACAAATGAATCTATGTGGGAGATGTTCAGGCAATCACGTGGCACTCAAAGGTATTCTCAGCTACAAGCTGCTACCTGCTTTACATATCAGTATATCACGTTTGCAGGTTAGGTCCAAAAATGTTTTCGGAGCTTTTTCTATGCCTGCGCCCTGCTTGATTCTGCATTGCAGGTGTCGAGCAGCCTTCAGTCGAAAGAAATTTGGTGAAGCGCAGGAGTCTTTGCGGCGCCTTTTGGCAGGCCAGCATATCAGCAGCTGGGGTTTTCAGCACTGGCTGGTTCAATTGTGTTGCCAGCCATCAGTCGGTCAGTCATAGTGATATTCTAAACATCTTGTTTGGTCAGAACATGAAGTGGTTTACCAGGCATCATTCAGGGCAGATTTTGGTTCAAAGCAAAAACAGTTTGAAAAAACGAACCTGCATCACAGTCATGTGAGCAGTTTAAAGCAGCCAGGAGGTGGGCGAGATGGTGATAATGTTGTGTGGCATGATCAAGCGTTGTCAATCAACCAGTACTATTCAGTAATCTTTTCAAGGAAAGGAGAAGCAAAATATGGTTTGTATATATATATATATATCTGTTTGTAGTGTTTGCCTTTTCCATCGCCTAGCCAGGACTACGCACGGATCAGCGCCAGATCAGCGAGGCACGAGTCGGGCAAGTATGGGATTGCTTGTTAATTTGACCGGGAAAGATTATCTCTCCCTCCTGCCAGATAGATTGTGCGGGCATGTAGGGGGTTGTATACAAGTTCACCACAGTAACCCTCAACCTCACTCTTTCATTCATCACACCTATCACCTATCCCAATCATGCGTGATTAAGATGGCATATGATTGGTCAGATTGCGATCATTTAGTCTGAATTGGCTGCAAGGGCTCGATCCAGATTTAGATCAGGCATTTTTGATGCCGTGTTTAGCACCACGTTTTCAGAAACGCTGACATGGGAGGCTTTTCGTCGGTTTGATACGGATGCTTCTGGTCATCTGGATGAGCATGAGTGCAAAAATATGTCGCTTGGCATGTTGGTCAGGTCACTGCTGTGAAGTTTTGAGAAAACAAAATTGAGACTGCCCATCAAAGCTGAGGTGCGCTTATTTGGGCTGGGGCTTGGAGGAAGCAAGCCTAATTGACTTAGCATCTCGGCATGTTGCCCCGACAGGAAACTTCAAGTTTGACAAGCTGATGCTCCTAAACAAAATCCAAGAAACACAAGAAACATTGTGTGGGTCGTGCCGAGGATAAGGATGGTCGCATCACACTCCCAGACTTTCAAGGCTTTGTTGGACGAATGGGAGGCGAGACAGCAAACCCTCCAACTCATTAAGGGACAGTGCAGGTCAGGTGCATGCGAATCATCCTTTGAATCTGCAGTTTACTCATGGACAACTAGTGTTTCCTGGCATATTGTAATATGCCAGGATTTCACCCATGCATACCCATGCAAGGTGAGTTTCAATTGCTGCAACAGTAGCATCCATAGAATATATATGTATATATGTTTTTACGGTGGGTGTGGTAGATGGCGCAGGCTGGGCAATGTAGATCCATCGGGTAGAATCATGACCTTTGGGATCAGGCGTCCAACAACTCTTTGAGCACCGTCGGCTACGAATATCTTCTAGTCGCAAGGACGCCCTGGTTCCCGAGCTTTTGGAATATTAGGTCCTGGGTCATGTTTTACACTAAGTACAACCGACCTGGTCTACAAACAGTGCTTGGCAAACCTGGGCAAAGATGTGCAAAGATGTCCCATCGCTTTAATACATGTGCTGCATCGCCCACTGTCTAGTGGCTGTTGTTGGTCACTTTTTGCTGGAGACCAGTCCCATCGTTGCCTCTGCTTGACAGGATGTCTGTGACCATGCTGGCCTTGCTGTGGGCTCACGAGTTAGGGCACATTTTTATTGCCATGGGCAAAAGAGCAGATCTTGGCGAGAGGCAGATCGAACTTGACAGTCCTATCATGTCTTATCAATGAGGAACGGTGACGCGCATTCAGGTATGACGTGATATGACGTGGTATGATCACCTTTTTTTGCATAGTTCATAGTAGTGATAGATCTGAGATTCTGATGGATGCCACGAGCGTTGTGACTCACCTCGAGGCCCAAGTGTTGGCCGTAGGAGTTGAGAAACGACAAGGCTGGGAGCAGAGATGGCCATGCATTTCCAGTTGCACTGACCACCAAGTACAGATCTTTGTGCAGTATTTACTGTGTGTAGAAGTCGTCAAGTTAGTAGCTACGCATCGAGAATGATTCAGAATCACGCCATGTTTTGGCAAATATGCAGGTCCAATGGGTCCAGTGACCTACGGCGTGCTTCTAGAGTTCGGCTTCGGATACTCAGAGAAGCAAAAGCGATGGCGTGCGAGGCCCAACTTGTTTTGTTGCATTTGGTCATGCGATACGTGAGCATTTGTGTTGAAGGCTCATGTGGTTTCGAACTTTGAAGGGCCTTTGCCCTCTCCCTTCTGCATGGTTTCGGGTTGCCAAAAAGAAGGAATAGTCAGAATAGTGATCAGACACAAGTGAATCTCTTGAATCAGAATGTGCTTGTGAGGCAGGTGGTACCTCCAACTTGGGTTCTCAGCAGCGTGGAAGATGCCTCCGTGCAACTAGCCTTGAGAGAAATTGGTTTGCTGGATTCTTGGCTGAAGCTGAGAAGGCAACATTAACATGGCACGACTAATTCGCACTTCCGGTCAAGATCTCGGATTCATTTTGCACCACAGAGGAGTCTTGTGAAGATAAGCAGACGTTCTAACATATTATTGACAACTTTAACATGGTACAACATGGTTTAAATATGATGTTTAAATGGAATTGAAACAACATTCAATATAGGCTCTGATGCCAGTTTGACTAATTAGTACATTGTTTTTTATGTCACTTGTTTTTGCACTTTTAGCCAGCGCTTTGAGGTTGGAATCAAGGTGACAAGTGTAGAAGGATTGGAAAACCGTAGAAATTCAGACTGTCAATCCAGGCAAAGCTAGACACGATCTTTCTGTCTTTCCCGTCACTAGTCGCTTCAGAAGTGCATGTTTGCCTGACCAGGATGATGACCAAGCTTTCTGGGCACTGCTTCTTCCAGAATCGGAGATGCGGGCTGTTGAACGTGCCTTTGACATCCTTTGACATCTTTGATATTATTGGATTATCATAAAGAGCACGCAAGAAGATACTACGAGGAAATGTGCAGATGTTTAGGGTGTTCACTTTGGGATCTAGAGACAGCATTCAGCGAAAGCGGAGTCTTGAGAGCAAATTTAAAGTGCGACTGTAAGGCCTCACGGACTGTCAGAGGAAAGCCTTGGCTGGCGTCCGGTCGCACTGCACTGATAGCCATGAGCAGCACTTGCCCCAGGCACTTGGCTGACAGCACAGGAACTGCCTGGGCAGGAGAAGTCTAAAATTCGATATGATCCTGAATTCCATGCTATTCTCCTCTACGTCACTTCTTTTTTTGTTGGTCATTTCTCATATCATTTCTTGACTCAGCCGCGCACTGTCCCTGGCAGGTAAAGTCGAGATTCGAGAAAATGGGTTTCACGGGCCGAGAGTTGGAGACTACACTTGGCTGGATCCAGGCGTCAGGGCGGAGGGCTCAAGACATGGAGCGGCAGCATCAGTATAAAGATCTAATGCTCCTGTTGCTGCTAGTGTATATATATATATATTTATGTGTTATATCATTTATATATATATATATTTCGAATATACATATATATGTGTATATGTCATATATAATGTAATGTAATATATGTATAGGATAGATATACTTTCTTAGTAATCAAGTATTTGTTACTACATTACTACTTACAGCATGTGCAAATGCTATGGCTGACCAGCCACTATTCAGCCTGGCAGTGTGAAAATTGTGGCTTGGTCATAAAAAATATGTTTCCCTTATGTGGACACACACCCTGGCAACTCTGGATGCCATTTCTTGGATGGTTCCTTGCATCTGGGGTCTCCGAACGGAGCGGTGAACTATAGATTCTTCCCAAGCTTTGCTCCAAAGCAGCTTCAGCGTCAGGATATGGCACCTGTGGTCATCCATGTGAACTTAGATCGCATGGGGCACTTCATGGAGACGGATGAATTTTATCGTAACCTGTCCCTACATTTTGGGAGACGATTCTGACACTTTTGGGAAGAAATATGGGGTTTTTGTGGTGATATTATTGGTTGCTGTTTCAGTGAGTGTTTCCGGGACTGCCCTGCAGGATTGTACAACTATGACTCGTGACCAAATCATCCTAGAACTCATGTTCTGTGTGCAGGTTGGTTCCTGTTTTTGCCAAAACGTTTTTGCTTTCCCAGCAGAGGACCATGTGTTGGTTGATGAATGGTTCTGTCCACTCTTTCCATGGCACTACCAGCTAGCAACAAAAAGCCAGCAAGAAAGGCCGATGCATCTACTGTATTAAAATGGAGCAACTGATCGAACAGTGATTGAAACCTTTTTCCAGATTGCTACACTGAGATTGTTGAGAGATATCATACCAGCACCTCAGGCAACCAATTTGAAACCAAGACATCAAATGGAGCTTTGGATCCAGCTGCTTAGCAGCACTGTGAGTTACAAATCACTGATGATTCTGCAGCAAATGCTGACATCCTCGGAGTCCACGCATCAAGCACCAAGGAAAACAACACTCGAAAGAATCTCGGCTTGTTGTCTTGATTGCGTTGTACTTACATCAGCTCAGCATGCTCTGGCTTGGGCAAGTGAACCTAGATACCAGCAAGATCCAATTAGTATGCCGACTGATAGTGATATGATTTACTGATATTTACTGTAATATGTAGCCCAGAGCTTGCTTTGAAAACATGCTGGTGTCCTCGTGTGGTACTTCGTGGGAGCACTGGCTCATGAGGAGTTGGGAACGTGAGCTTTTTGGAGGTGCCTATGATGATGCCAAAGGCTTCGACCGTTGCAAGTACGGTGCTTTGCAACTTGGTAGAAGGAGCGAGGATAGCAAGGGGCAGATGGATTGCCAGTGGTCCTCCCCTGAGATGATACGATCCAATTGCTCCTCCCTGCCAAAATTCATCAATGATTTTGTTTTAGACCCCAGTTGCAAGCGGAGTCAGAGGATAGCAATATATTTCAAAGATTTTCAAAGCATTTCCTATCTTCCTGCCTCCTATGGTGAAGTACTGTATGATGTATGTATAAGTTCTAGAATTCGCGCAAAAGTATTTGCAAAATTGACTAATTATGTAGGACTAGGGCCAACACGTCCAATGCATGGGGAGTTGGGGAAATGGAGAGCATCAACACTTCACCTAATCACACCACTTGCAGACTCAGTGCGATCTGCCAACACAAAATGCCTGACTCTCAGGAACGTAATGAACGACTACAGAGGCAGCCAGCTCCAATCCTTGGGAACACTTTGTCACCATGCGTCACCTTATAATGTCTTTGAGCCTTTGAGACATGTTGTTCATTTCCCATGCTGGGATATGACAAACTGGGCCAGGACCATGGATCATGAAAAATATCAAAAGTATCAAAACACCTTCATTCATTCAGATGTGCCCCGGAGGTGTGGTGAAGGCTCGGCAGTATGGTGATTCCTACCTGGTGCTCAAGGACGTACGCTTGCGGTGCTCAATGTGCTCAACCGATTCCGGAGGTGCGCATGCAAACCTGTTTGATGCAACTGCTGACAACTTTCCCTCAGATTCTAGAATCCTTGCGTCTTCAACTGTTGTGTTAGGCAAGATTTGTTTGAGAATGTCAGAATGGGCCTTTGCAAACAATTGCAAACTCTAATCTCTTTGTATTGCATTGTATTGCATTTGGATCTGTGCGGGATTGACATCAGGCATGCAACGTAAGCGCTTGGGAGTCCTGGACAAATATGCCCACGTGTTCTTTGGCAGAGTCAGAAACAACTTGTACATCGCATGCAGTTTTGGCAGACAACCAATTGAAGAGGGAGGGGTGTCACATTCAGATTTAGATACGGTTTTTAATTGCTGGAAATGCAAGCGTGTACTGAAAACGAGCTGGTCCGCCACGAAAACCAGCACCATATTTTTGCAGGACATGTCCAAATGCATTTCAAACGAGGTGGTCCGCCACTAAAACGAGTACCTGTCTCTTGCGATGATTGACATACATGTTTTGCGGGAATGGGATGGTTTTATGCACACCCGAAGCCCCACAAAGTTAGATGGTTTTGCATACGAACGAGACCACAAAACAAGTTCAGCAAGCATCGCATGCAGTCAGCCCCTTATATGAAAAGCCTATATACAGACTTAGGCCATCTCAGATTAACAGATTGTGAAAGGACCACTCACACGTACACACAGACACCAGTAGGCACTGGCAAAGCATTGAGCTCAGGTTGTCTGAATACAATGAGAAGGAACTGAAGGACCCTGTGAAAATCGGTGTGCATTGGATTATTCTTTGTGTTGCTATACTGTAAGAAAGGTCATTGTGGCAGGCTTGTCAAGGCTTAGAAGCTGCGGGAAGATTCCTTTGTGAAGTGGTGCTGGTGAATCCCTCATGCATGTGGAGAAAAGATATCTCCGGATTCAAGATGATTCAAGGCTGATATACTGAGGGGGGCAACACCTGGTATCATTGGTTCATATTGGTTCTTTGATCAGCTGCGTCAGGGCTTAGTCGAGGTTGCCATGAATGCCACAGCACCGACTGATTCGGTGACGCCGGAGCTGCCGGAGCTGCTCAGAGGAAGTACTGCGGACCCTTTGTGGCTCGGCATTAAAGAATATTTTTTGAATGATGTGAATGAAGGTTGGTAAATAGACGTACTGTAATTACTACAAATTCATATATATAATTTTTCCGAGTTACTGTACATGGAGGAAGATGCTTGTGCAACAGGCTGTGCGATGAACTAGGCTGTACCGATTTTTACATCTCCATTCCATGACTTAAAGTTGAAATGATTGAGCCGAGGTATCGGCCTAACATTGAGACTGAAATAGTGTCGTATTAGATACGATGTATATATTTACTTGACACAAGTTCTGCAATGAACAGATTAGTTTAGATTAGATTTCATGCAGCGAAACCACGAAACAAACACCGGTAACCGATAGGGCACTTGAGGAGGTCCTTTTAGAATAGGGAACCTCAACTTTCGTCAGAGACTCAGATTCATATGATAATTACAGCATATTATATGATATTGCTATTGAATTGTATTTGTTCGACATTGTGTGATAGGTTCGATCAGTATGTACTTTGCATTTCTTGACAAGCAAGCAGCACGAAGTTTTGCCGATGCATGCAAACCCATTGACAAACGATCCAGCCACGCGGCCATATCTGGCCATGTCCAGCCAAGCATCTCGAATTGTGGATGGCCACTTGTGACTTCAGGACAGATTGGATCACGATTGGCTTCCCCAAGCACGCACAAGATTCCGGCCAGTGGTTCTTCGAAGTGCACTTGCACGAGGCACCAGGACCACTTGGACTCGAGGTGGCAAAGTATGGCCAGAGTGGTTCAAGGACATGACTTCATATTCTGGCTTTCCTTCAACTTCGAAGTCGGTTGCCTGTCCACCTGCCCTAGCCAATATCGATGTTTATCGCCTATGATTCTTAAACCATCTTAAACCAGATAAGTCCTGCCTGTGGCGCCTATTATAGTTCCTTAAGATCGACAGTCCATGTCGCAGGGGTGTGCTGCACCGCAAGTGGGCCTTCTTTCCAGCAGCTTTCAAGCCCGTCCTGGCAGCAAGACGGGCCAAGGCCGGTAGGTAGTCGCAATGCAAGTAGATACATAGTAAATACATATAAATGATACACATATGCATTTGTATCATTCGTATGCTATCAAGTGAAATTGTGCGTTGCCTCTTTGCTCTACCTCTTCTATTGGATGTCCCCGTCACTTGCTGACTAGCATCTTTCCGCAAGAGTTGAAGGAAGGAAGACTGAAACACCAAGCCCTTGACCAGGTGTAGGTGATGACTCACACGGTTGGGCAGCCGATGGTTTGAGTGCTTCCAGATGGCACGGAGGTCGTAGCTCGCTCGCAGCAGAGCTGTCAAACAGCAGAGAATTCTGACCGGAGAGAAGAGTTGGATTCTGTATTTGGACACCCTGCAGGTCAACCGGTCAACAGCAAAGACCTGCCTTCATTTCGCAGATGTAAGATGAAAATGAGAGTAAGGAGCAGTGACAGTGACATCCACATTCACTAGTCGTGCACTACAGTTGTCATCCAGTGCTGGATGCTGAATGTCTAAGTCTATTTTGCATTTTTTACAATTGATGGATGTATTTTCCAAAAAGCTGCAAGGAGGCATCCCTTACCACTTCTTGGTGTAGGGCAAACATCTTGCATGTCATCTCTGCAAAAGGCAATCGCTCCTGGAACCAAGTTTGGCCTGCCAGTGGTGGACAAGGCCAGGCCTTATTGCAACGATCATTGATTGACCAATCCCATTTTCAGTCTACAGATTCTGCAATGAAATGTAAGCATGATCACACATGACTCACATGACCAAGCTTCGCAACAGTATGCAAGAATACGATGCACCGAAGTGATACATTTTTGTCATGTCGTACAAAGATTTTGTTAGGCGCCCGTGTGCTGAAAGCTGGTGTCGCGGTGGGCGTTGCTGTTGACCTTGATGCGCGGAAGATCTTCTTCGCAAGTGATGGCAATTGGGATGAATCGCCAGCCTTTGATGAAGAGGACTATGTCGTCTCATCATGTCCTACGTAGCCTTTCTGTTTTCTTCGCTTTTCAGTCTTATGAAGTTTGCATATGATTATACCGATTATACAGGTTATAATCTTGTTATAGGATGTTATAGGGAGATGGGATGACGGCCAAAAAGGCATGCCTAAATGATTCAACTTTGTTTGTCACGTGTTTGTGTCAGGACATGCCGCTGGGCGGGGCTTTGTACCCGGCCGTTTCTGTAAAAGGCAGAGCAGCATTCTGTTTTGGCAACTCGGTACGCAGTTTTAGTAACATTTTTGTGGCTTGACACATGGACAGCTAACGGATGAGCATTGCCTGACGATTGTGGCTTCCGGCCTCTCTGGCCTCGTCTTTAGCCCCTGCAGTCCCTGCCATCAATACATTATCAAAGCGTATGTAAGGTCCACACAAACCCAATTCATGATTCTCATATTCCATAATAGAATGTTACCATATATTGCCTAATTTGACAGTTATATTCTGTTATATGTCTGAGTATTTGATAATAAATATGATGATGAGAATCATAGTTTTTTTTGTTCCTCTGTTTTGAGAGCTTCGAATTCTTAGGCCCAGACTTCCGCTTTGGCCCTCCATCCAGCCGCTTTTCCCGTTGGCCTGGTTTTGCTGGCCAGTCTCGCATCGATATGCCCCGGATCGGATTCTTGGACTGTCATGGACTCTCTGACCATGTGAGCAGTACAGAATTGTCATGGCCTAACGACCAAATATGAACTTTAGATAACTTTAGTATGATGCTCTGTTTAAACTTCATTATATAGCATGAATTGTTTGGCATTGGCAATGGAAGCTTTGCAAAGCAAGCAGTGTGCCTCATCCTTGGTTGTGCTTTGCTGTGCCATCTAAGTATATATCATGCACATGTCTTTATTCTTTGCTGTTTTACCCAGGTGATGAGGAAATATTGAGCTTGTACAAGGAGGGATGGGTGAAAACATGTAGAAACTGCTCTTTGGATCACTATGGATCACCGGTGATATCAGCATGCTACAGTGCCAGAATGTAATCTTGCAATGTCTGTGACAGACCGGCGTATGCTCATTTCTCGATGCTTGTTTTGTTTCAATGTCATGTTGCAATATGCATGTGAATACGATGGCCGTACGTGGGTCGGATTCGTCATGTTGTTGTATTCCTACATTGGCCTTCGGGAGTGTTAGACTATCGGCATAGTAATTTGTAAAAAGCATTGATAACTAAAAACTTGTATGAAATGTATATAGTAATCATTTCTTGTCGACATGCTTGACATATTTTTGCTTGTCACACTTTTGTCCATACATCCTGTCGCCATTCTTTTGGACCTTCACTGCACCCGTTTTGAGCTTTGTCTCAGCTGAAGCCGTGGGGGCCGGAATTCGGCGTTTGGCTCCCAGTGCCATGGCGGAGAAAGAAAAGGCATTGGAAATGCGGCCTGTGCCACATGAGTTGAAGCCTGGCAATCATTTTGGGCAGTCGATTCAACAGGTGGTGGTGTAGAGTCGTGTCATGTTTTTGAAATTCTAAGAGAATGCTTCTGATTGTGTCAATGCAAGGCAATACCATCCAACTTTATTATTATAATATACTACCCCCCTTACAAGTCAGTTTTTGGCTACTTGCCCACCCCCTTCAGAATGATTTGGCATCACAGAAATGATTGAGAAAGAAAACTTCATCCAGGAATCCAGGAATATCCAAAATCCATACGATTTCGGATTGCAGGGGTTCACAGAAAAGGAGTCGGCAAAATCAGCAACTGCTAAGGAATGTGCTCATTGGAGTGTTATCGGTCTTTGCCGTGATGAACACGATGAGTGGCACTTTTGTACAGGAGCTACTGCCGTTCACACGAGCATGTATACCGTATGAAGGTTGACAGCTGATCTAGGGTTGATGACTCAAACTCAGCAAGATTGGTGCCCAATTCTGTTTTGAAGGGATTTCTTCCATCTCAGGGCTTACTCCAAAGTTGCTGTTACAAGAATAAAACTGAACAGTCCCCCAGTTGACATGTGATGATGAGTGGTCGGCAAGATTAGCACTTGATCGGGTTGGGTCTTTGTTTGTTGGTCTTTCAGGTGTTCTTCTCTGAGAATTATATGATTGCCTGCGTGGTTGCAATTGTGGGGAATCTTGCTTGCAGGTTACGGAAGGGCTTTGATTTATCATTATCTTAATTACATTGTCTATTTCAAGAAAATTATGTATATGCATGACTTATAGCTATCTGGGAGTTTGAATGCAATGAATGTTTGTTGTTTCTTGATTTGTTGGTTTCCTGTGCTTTGATGTGGCCATGTGTATCGTGAATTTTCCTATACCTGGAGCATTTGACACACCCCGTCACCCCAGGAATGCCGTTGCCCCCTTGGGCCTGAAATTGCTCAAACGCCTTTCAAGCTCCCTGAGCCCCAAGCTCTCTATGCTGGCAAGCAACTCGAATGGCACCGCAGATAGGATCCATTCAGATTCGAAGTCTCTCCGTTTGGAATGAGAAGAACTGCAGATTTGAAGTCTCCGATTTCAGTACCACCATCCCAACCTAGCCAATGGTAGCCATGCTGGCCTTGTTGGTGTTTTCCCATGTTTGCAACGCATTCCCAGTGGACCGTACTCCAGAGAAGTGGGAACTTGCTCACTACATTCCTTCTTCATGTGATGCGTGCTGTGCTGATTTGCACTGATGATATCGTCGATAATAGACATTTTTGAAGAATATACCTAAACCTTCAGAATGTGCATGACACCATGGTGCATGTTGCATTCTGTAGTACCAGTAGCTTTGTTTATCCATACAGCTTCAGCTCCATCACATTGCTTCAAAAACTTGTCAATTAGATTGGCATTGGAATTGTCAATTGAATCTTGAATATATCTAAATAATGGGTTGGCATTGGTTGCCATTTGCCATGTGCCCTTTCAACATGGCCTTGCTATACCCTGGTCTCTGTATGCAGTGGTTATGGTTAACACCTGTGGACACCGACGAACCGCATGTGCCGAGGCACCTGTGCGATGCTTTGTGGCCTTAGTGTGGCTTTGTTCGTCGACACTCGATACAAAGAACAGATGTTTGCATGTCTTCAAACGTGCAATAAAACACAGGTATATATTATATATACAACCTGCATCAACTTGCAACTGTTATATACCCTCGTGTTATTTCATTATCAAACCACACAATTTGAATGAGTCAAGATAGTATGAGATTTGCTTAGATGGCATTGGACATCACACCTTGCACAACCTCACCGCATGGAACAGGGGATCTGATATCCTTTGCCGCAATGCTTGGATTTGTTCATGTTGTTGGAGCATGCATGGCAAATGATAAATATAATATCAGTTCACCATCAATGCATCAATTGATCTGGTTTTGAATGGTTTGTTTTTTCGGGCGCGCGGGACGATTAAATTATAAGGACTCGCTGCTTGTGATGATTTGGGGCTTCACCACCACCACAGCTGCAGCCACCTGCTGCATGCAATACATGCAGGACTGCAGTAGTTGAACTTTTCGGAAATAATGACTTGAATCTAGTTGGTGCCATGCAAGAAGCTTTATTAGCCACTACTCATTGGATCTTTGATGATGATAGTGACTATCTGAAATGCAGCGGTAAGCCGCCACTACAAGGGTCTCTTCACCAGGACCTATTTGCCATGCACAAGGCCTCAGAAGCAGAGAAGGCTCAGAGGGTACCTGGCCGTGGGTCTCCAAAGCAAGTAGATTTGGCTCATGAATGTTGAATCAGGCGAGATGGAGCGAGAGTCGGCTGGTCTTCCCAGCGATGGCAGCCCTGGCAGGTTCCTTGGAAGGGCTTCCGCTAAAGAAGTCAAACAATTTGTGCTCGAAATGGTTTCAGCTGTAAAAGTCCCCCAACTTACAGGAAGACTTCCGCGTGGGTTGTTCCGGAGGCGAGCTGTTTTAACATGTTTTAACCATTCGGTTGATGTTCGTCCACGGCCTGCAATGCAAGATGGTCTCCGCTAGAACACATCATCTTAACATACACGTTGGGTGGAATCACTTCCTTGTTTTGTGACAAAGACTAGAGCTTTATTTTCATGTTGAACATCTTGCATGCATCTTTATATGTGCAGTATATCATATCCTAGTAAATAGCGGGTTGTGAAGGGATGTATTTCATGAGACTTTCAAAACCAATGACAATGCCATATACAAAAGCTATATATTCGGCCCTTCAAATGCATGGGGTTGCGATTCGCTGTGATTCTGTGTTACCATGAATCCCATGCAAAAATCAGCGCTCTACATTGTATGCATGAGTCCTAGGTTTTTTGCTTGGGCCGTGCTTCTACACTGGCTTATGGCAGTCGCAGGTCAGCCTGTTCGTCAACACAGTTTCATGGATTTTCCCTGAATATTGGAGGGTCTTGGAACCAGTAAAGGTTTGAGCTTTTTGCTTTGCATACCATGGGCCTTGTTACTCAAGCATGGTCTCACGGAGCAATTCGATCGAGACATCCCACTTTTGCCCCAAGGGGCTATAGTTTTCAAAAGTGCAAGCACTGATATGATGATGTGATTATTTGATGGTCTATTTGTGTTCAATATCACCTAGATGCTTTGAGGTGATTTAGGTCGATTCTGTCCAATTTAATGGTGAAAACACAAGAGGCCGAAAATGCGTACTGATGTTGTTTATCCGTATGTGGTTTTTGCAACTAAGATGCCAATTTGTAAGAAGTGTTTTGATAGCCAAATGACAGATTTGCTTGCGTTTGGGATCTGATGCCTGAGCCTCAGCCCCGCATGTCCAGAGCACTTCTTTGTAGGTTGGTGGCTTGATTGTCATGCTGCTGATGATGCCATTCCTGCTGCAGCTGCCAAGCCCAGCCACCTGGCAGAAATGGAAGTTGCAAGGTCACAAAAACCCGTACGGCCCGATCATTCATCATGTCCAAATACACGTTCAGAACACTTTTATGTTTTTACTTGTCTAGACTGTGAGTGGGCAATTCGGCAATGCTGCAATAAAATCCAACTCCTAGTAATAGTATGTCGCAGTAAGATACACTGCTAAGACAATAAAGAATACAGGGGAAGAATTGATGAGAATTGAACCAAGCGGAGCATTTTGAGGGGCGTTCCAAGGCATCTACCTCTGAGTCAGCCCCGACAAGTTGGAGTTTCAAGGATTTGAAATCTCGAAATGTGCGGCTTTGCCTTGCATGTGTGCTCTTACAGGTGCATTGGGTATATTGGGTGAGTGGCAGGCATCCAGGCATCCAGGCATCCCTATTGTCTCGGGTGCAACAATCACAAAATGTTGGTACAACAGAAAATCATATACTGTAGAGTTCTGAAAGAATAATATAGAATGACTATAGTGACTATTATGACTAATTTTATTATATCACTGTGATGCTTTTCTGTCAATTTCTTTTGGGGGGGTCTTTGGGTTTGTTACGAGGTCTTACAAGGTCAAGTTACCTCAACTAGGATTCTGATGTACGCGTAGTATGTACGTATGTCACTTGACAGCGGCTATTGCAAGCTGCTCGGCGGCTTGCTTGCAGGCATCTCGGAACTATTGCCGCGAGACACTGCTGGGGCCTACCATTACCAATCGCGGTCTTGGCCTGGCGTTCGGCTACCCGCTGGACGGGATACAAAAGGGACGGATTGGCATCATTTCTTCATTCCTGCGAAGTTGTGGCTTTGATTTTCGGGGGACATGATGTAAGTGTGCACAGTCTTGTCCGGACCCACCAAAGATCTCCGGGCAGTTGAAGGGCTCCAAGCAAGTTCGTAATTATGGTTTTTGGCAAATCTAGTTTGCAAATCTCTGTGGCACGGCAGGATATTTGGAGCTGGTCTCAGCTGAATTTCCTGGCAGTGTTCGGAGGTGGACCGTTCTGGATCAGACCTTGCATTACAATCATTGCACACTGTGGGATTTGGACTTGCAGGGTTTAGACACATTTAGATTTGCCTTTGCAAAGCGGGGTTGGTTGCAAGTCATAAGGGCCTTTGCTTGGCGTCTTAGCTGTCTTGAGGCCTAGTAGGAAATGTCTCTGCAGATGCAATGAGAGCTCAACCTGCAAATCCTTTCTTCATAGCGCCTGGGCTGCCTTTGAGTTTTGCTGGGCCATGCTGGACCACATTGTCCACCTGAAATTACATCCTTGAACTTCAAAAACCCACTTTTCTGAGGTATTGCTGGTTTTCCTTTGCTGGCCCATCTTTGTCATGGAGATCCAGTGTGAAGCTTATCCATGAAATAGTAAACACATTGAATATATACTATATAAGATTAATAAGATTATTATTTTTATAGATATTTAATTTGATTGATATTTTTTGGTGTACCAGCCGGTCAAGGATGGTCAGATTCTGCAGCTTGGTGATAGCTCGAATTTAGTTTGGCCTACTGAAGCTTCAAGGTCTCCTTCTGCTCACATCAATGGAAGAAGTCCATTGATGTCTAGTGCTGCAAATTAGATTGTAAATCCAACAGGCAGACCTTGGCATGATTTATGATGTTGCCGACATCTCAACCAATCCATCGATCTGTGAACTGTTAACCCCCTTGCAATTTGCTAGTTGCGACATCAGATCAGATGCTTTTACTGTGTATGATTGCTCCTTTTGTCACCCGTTGTCAATTGTACGAGAAACGAATAGCAACTAAATGCCGGCAGCCTGCTTGGCTGCTGGTCTTGTGGTCGTGCCATTGAGATCCATTGAGTGCAGTATGCTTTCATGCATGTGTCGCCGGCCCGATCTCAGGAAAGCTTTAAATCACTGATGATGTCTACCTTCTGTGCTGCCACGCTCAGGCATCTCTCAACACCACTCCTTTGGACACTTGGCAGTGCTACTGTTAGCGCTAACGGGTTTATCCGTCGTACCCCTCCGTGTCCCCCATTCGGTAATTTGTGCAGTTTCATGCGCTTAGCGGCTTAGCCATCCCATTGCACACCACTTTCCAACAGGAAACTTTTTGATGATATCATCTCCAGGGAGGAGATGAGTACGCTGAAGCAGGCGGGGTGTGGCATTGTTAGGATCATATATTCACGCATGGCAAATACTCAGTGGTACTCCGTTCGCCAGAAAAGGATCATGGGATCTTTGGCACTAGTGGCACAGGATAGAACTCCAACGACAGGCAGTCCTCAAATATCTTTGCAAATGATTTTTTGTGAATTGACAAGTTTATCAATGTCAGGCCAGGCCATCCAATTCTCGTTGCAGATTTGTCAGAGGCAACGTCATTCTTTGATATCGTTTTGGGCTTTGTTGTCCCGGTGGTCAGCGCAACACTGGGCTTTCAAGGCTTTGGCACAATTTTCCAAAGTGAAGCCTGTCAGCAGAAAGCCATTGCTTGAAGGATGATCTTAGTGGCAGTAGTAATTCATGTGATGATTCATGTATATCCATTCGTGCGTCGTTCTACATATGTCACTTCCATATTTGAATTTACCAATTTGACCAGATCTTTGAGTTTGACTTGTTCATGTCTTCATTGGTTGCGTTGTCAATGAGTTTGGCTGCGCGTAGAGTGAATTGTTCCCTTTAAATTCTACAAAATAAGTGGTCCGAATTGGTCAAATTGTTTCATTTTCTATTTCTTGGCAAAGGCCTCGTGGAGGCTTCCTTTATTGAGGCCATTTGCATCCTTTTGCTCCTTCTGGTAGTGACGCTCCCCAAGAAGAAGGTGGATTGAGGCGATCTTGCCAAGAATGTTGTAATTATTGAGTGCGTAGAGGTTGCGGCAGCATCAACGTTCTGATTTCATGGGCTGAAAACATCGGGTTTTAGCTTGCGTTATTTCTCATATTTGCCAATATTCTTGGTGCATCTCGATGCCTTCCTGATTTCAGCAGGTCCTGTGGAGCTGCAAATTGCAGCTAGTGAGCCGATGAGTTGTTTGCTTGTCTACCTAGTCTTTAACGGGGAGTCGGATAGGCTCGGCATTCAGCTTCATTGCGCGCAGTCCCAATCACCAGGTTGCAGGGAAAAAGACTTTGATGGCTAAGAGCTGCCAACCCCCGCACGCACACATAGAAGCATCCATACACACACCTCCATACATTCATACATTCATTCTTACATACATACAGACATACCTACACATAAACATATATTTTACAGATGCATATACATACAGATACATCAGATACATATATCATTCGTATGCAGTTTCAGATATAGAATACACACATGTACTGTATACAGATACATTTGCACAGATACATCTTCATAATCATATACATAATAGTATACATGCATGCTTTTATTTACATACAAGTATACATACAGATGTATTCATTTACATACATACACTCATACATACATACATACATACATACATACATACATACATACATACATACATACATACAAGTATACATACATACATACAAGTATACATACATACATACAAGTATACATACATACATACATACATACATACATACATACATACATACATACATACATACATACATACAAGTATACATACATACATACAAGTATACATACATACATACATACATACATACATACATACATACATACATACATACATACATACATACATACATACATACATACATAGAACATACATACATACATTCATACATACATACATAGGTAAATACATACGACATACATCCAGGCATCCATATCTAGCTTCTTGTGCCTACCTACATTCATATACATGTGTTTTTCAGAGAGATCTGTGAACATATGTCACATTACTTGGATAGTACTTGTGCAAGTTGATTTGCACCCTGCAGGAAGTACAGATTCACGGCGAGGTCAACCTTAAAAAGCACGTGCAGCGATTGGTGGCAGCGAGTAAATATCGTGATGTGCCCAAGACTCAGAGGCTGGGTTGCCCTCCCCGCCTAAGCGGTACTGGCCATACAGCAACAGGCAATGTTGGGGTCACTTTAGATGATCACAATCATTTCTGACTGCCTTTGCTGTGTGATTGAAATTGATACAGTACTGTTTTTGATATCCCCAATTTTGTAACAACCAATTCTATCCAATTCTGTAGTATGTTGTATGTATGTTGTAGATACTGTAATATTTTTTGTGTTCCGGAGATTTCACAGCCAATGTCTACGTGCAGGTCATATGCAGTTCGCGTGACTGGGCCGGCCAAAGTAGCAGGCAAGTACGAGCGCATGGGTGCGCACGCTGGCATGCCTCTTTATCAAGGTCCCTGGACGAAGAAACACTGCTGGTGCAAGTTTTTGTGCAGATATTGCAAGCAGAGCATGCTGCATACATTTGCAGCAGTCGAGCGTAATCTGTTAGAGTGTGTGTGAAGTTCCTGTTGGCCAGAATGAGTCAACTTGCACTCCCAGGTGAGCAAGGTCAAAAGATCCTTTTCGACCCAGGCAGGTGATTCGATGCCTCAGCCGACTTTTTGATATATGGCACCTGGCGCCGTGTGTGATGTATATTCAAAGTACTTTATTGAACCAACATCAATGAACAAGTTGGGGCACTTGGACTCGGTGCAAAGTCAGGTTGCTGCCGCTGGAAAATGGTTGTGGCAGATGAAGACACTCCTTTTACAGCAGAGGTGCCTGAGATGCATATTCCGAGTGTCAATCCTCGATGATTTTTAAAGTACCAGCCTCTTTCATCCTTTTTCCGGAAAGTAGCTTTCGCATTCCCGAGACTTTCATCGGTTGTAACAGTTGTATATTCACAAAGTCTTCAAATTTTGAGGGGCAGCAAGCATGTCAGTGTAAGCCAATTTCTACTCATGATCGCTAATAATATGTTAAGTTAGTAGCATGAATCCAAAAAATCTCAAGGGCAAGGAAATAGTTCCCGGATGCTGGTAAAGCGTCCGACATCCCTGCAAGAGACGCATATGCCATTTGCCGCTTATAAGCCTTAACTGCAAAGCAGCGACCATGCACGCGTAAGCTGGTTCTCTAGCGACACAAGTAGAAGTGGCAGAAGCAATTCCTGACAAGCTTGCACAGTGAAAGACCTTTTGAGTCAAAGTATGGCGCTTGCATTGGCAAACTCTCCAGTACACACACACATGATGGAAGTTTTGCCGCAACACGTGTTTGATTTTGGTTGTGTTTGTCATCGTATAGTTTGTATGGTTTTGCTCTGCAGGCTGCAATCTTCATGCAAAATGTCTCAGAAAGCCTCGCCTGTTGAAAGAAACGTCAGAACTTGTGTAGAGAATGGCTTCTCTATATCCCGCCCGCCCTTTTCACATCCCTTTTGTGGAAATCCTGAAGCCTTAAAGCATCTTGAAGATATTTAAAGATTACAACGATGTTCAAAGATGCTAAAAGACCCTCCGGCGAATTCTGTATATTAGGCCATGCCCGGTGTGGAAGAGCCTCCTCGTGGTGGCTGGGAAGCTCCAGACGAATGTTGGGGGTTGTTGCCCCCAGAGATTTTCAGAGCCGTGACTCGGTGAATCTTCAAAGTCATGGTGGTGATGTTGTGAAGCTGCGTCGATACGTATAACGGGATATGGACAATGATCATATATAATAACATTGTGATCATAATATGACCGTGAGGTATATAGATATGATATTACCGATATGATATGTATCATATGTATTCATATGTCATGTCATATATGTTGAATTTGATAGTGTGGATATGTTTGGATAGTGGATGATGATAGACATTTCGGTTCATCTCTTGTGCGCTCGCTGTTTGCTGTCCGATGAGGCCCTCTCTAAGATGCGCCCTCGGCCATCCTGCTCCAGAGGGCACTCTTTGCATCCAGACAAGCGCACTGGGCATTCCTGCCACTTGTTTCAAACGCATTTTGATTCATTGTAACACTGGATATTTTTGTAACTTGATAGGTGAATCTATGTGGAACTTTATATAAAGCAATCTAGAGCATTTACAAAGAAACACTTCATGGATGATGGTCGACTGCGCGACATTTTCTGTGGAGACTACCTGTGACCCTGTGAGTAGTAGTGACTTCACCAAAGTGATGGTAGCTCGTGATTTTATTTTCGCCAAATGCCGTACTTGCAGACTATGGTGTCACTTGATTGGATTATATTGGATTGAGGTCCTATTTCGAGAGAAGATGGATGGTTGATTGATATTATATAAATATATTACAATAGTCGTAAAACAATCCATATAGTTTCATGTACAAAAACATGCAATAGATGCATTTCAACTTTTATGCCATTAAGGTATAATTCATACACACACAGTACTATACAGCAAAAGGTATGTACCGCCACAGATCTATTGATTACAGAGACCTGTCAGTCGAGAAAGAGAGACAGAGAGAAAGTGAAAAGCATTGAATTTCAAAGACGGCACGACGACTTTCCTGTCTCCTGAGTCCAGGCGACATGTGCGGAAAATCTGGCACTGCCTATCGTTGCCCGCAAGCGAGTTGTGACTACGACCCTTGGTGAAGTCTTCGCGACATGTTGTAGATGTTGTTGAGGTGTACGGTATATGCAAATTGATTGGCATATCTTGGCTGGACTGTGCAAGTTCGGGCCGTATCGCAAGCGTTTCCCGCTCTTAGGATTGGGGTTGCAAGAAAACAGACATGACTTAGGATGTTCTATCATGATTTGTATTCACACAGGGCACAGAAAATCAAAGGCCACCAGACTCTCACAGAATGCAAGCGCATATCATTTTGTTTGGGAGAGTCCTTACAGAGCGGTGGCCAAGGGAGTACTTACCTCTGTAGCCTTCCTTAACAATGTCTTGCCTACCAAGGACCTGTGTGAGCCTTGCCATGCTCAAACGTTGGGGTCCTGTGAAACGTTGGGGGCACGGCGAGGCCCAAATATTGGGAAAAGATCCCATGACTCAAAAGCAGGACCTGACATGGTGGCAAAGGAAATGCAAGGCTTGTTTACTTTTTTTGCATCCTTTATCACTCAAATGCGCGACCAGCACCACGATTCTCAGAGGGTCAACCGTCATAATCTCGTTTCCTCCCGCTTTCTTCCCGTCATTAGATGTCATTAGCGTACAAGAAGTCATTTCACTTTTGGTATCTTTTTCATTGATTGGCTTGTTTTGCATCTGTTCAACACTGCTGTGTCAGCCCCGGCAAGCCCAAAGGGCGGACAGAGACCTGCCAGTGCCGTACAGAGAGAGAGAGAGAGAGAAGAAGTCATTTCATGATATTTCATGTCATTCCCAAGTCTAGCATTGTGAATCTGAATAAAGAAAGTTGCAACCATATCCTGCCAAGCAATATGATATAATTTGATATAATATAATATAATATTAATAGTTATATAATTGTTATAGCGCAACATGTTGTATCTCACTCTTGTCACAGAGACGAGGCTGGAAAGTCAGGAAGATGGAGCACAAGGTCTTAGCGAGGAGCAGATCTCCGAGCTGCTTTCCAAGCTCCAAGGGCAGGCGGGGTAAGCTTCAACACACACGGCTCAAACCTTCAAGCCCAGATTCATTCATGATGCTTGCACTGGGTACTGTTGAAACAAATTGAAATTGTTGGCAAACTTACTTCTAGTATTTTATAGTATTTTAGATTTATGAATCTTGATTAAGTTGCTTGATTAATAAGAACTGATAGTTGTGGAGATGCATGTTGCATACATATATATGAATGTGTACAGGACATTTATTAAATTTCATGTTTGATTTTGGATCATTTTCTTCTTTGGGAGTCACTTCGACAACACTCGCACTTGATTCAAAGACCAGGACTCCACCGGGGCACCTGTGGTGTTCCGGCGCCGACAGCAAACGGCCTTGAGTGCTTCGGCAGTCGATGTGCACGTTTGGAAACAAGTCCGGGTTTCGACATATTATGTATACGGAGCCTTTGCCCTTTATCGCTTTATGAAAGAATGAGTTTTATTCAAGATTCTGTGCAGAGGACCTGAAGCCTTTTTAACTTTCATTAGCGCCATCATAATGTATACTCTAATATTGCAGCGTTGTTGGAAACGCTGCGTGAATTGATATTCAAAAAAGGGGAGGCATGTTCCAAGATGTTCCACGGCTCCATGTTGTTCTATAGTATGCAGGATGTTCGCGTACAGCATTATTTGATACCTGGAGTCTGTAATCCCATTTTTCAGTTATGATGGCGAAAACAAAGAAAACACATTGACCACGTGTACCCAAGATGACAAAACTCTGAGTATTTTTGTATCATATATACCTTGAATCTTTGTGCGCTCCTTCAGATTCGAAAAGTTTCCGGGCAGTTCAACTTTGTGGGATGGAGTCCACTGTGAATCCCGTAAGCTCAGGCACTGAATGGGCTCAGATTGCTTCAAGCCTTGGCTCTGCTCAGGTGCCGGGAGCAAGTGGATTTGATTTAGCCAACTGAAACACTTTGTAGTAAAATGCCCGTAAATACACACTGTGGGCACATTCTTCGGACCTGAAGCCTCACCATGATTGACTTGCCGCCGTACTCGTACTAATTTGCAAGGCGATTCTTGAATTGCATTCGTCATGGTTCTTTGATGACATTCAGAATATTTTTGAGTCAAATAGGCACTATAGGCACTTGGTTAAAGACGTTGCTTGACCACAGGAGCTGTGGTTAGAAGGCGTGGGAATGCTGAAAGAAAAGATCCAAAAAGATGCCGGATATGGCTTCTTGGCCATTTATTGTGGTGTGAAATATGTGATGAACAGACAATTCAGACACCTTGCAAAGCTCTTGCCATTTGTTTGTATGGCTGGGTTCAGCTGTAGATCAGGGAGTCCAGCCATCAAGATGACTTTGGGGGCTCAAGCAGTTCATGGGCCACACCGAGGTATTGGACGGGTACTGGAAACCAGCCACCCTTACGATGCCAAACGCTTCAGCTGGCGAAAGGAAGTGCATTTGGATGGTGCAGATGCCTTGGAGGTCTTCTTTTCTTCCAGGCACATGTTAGTCAAGACGGCCATGACATTCGTGAGCAAAGGTTTGGTTTTGATTGCCTGAAATTCACTGAACATTTTTGTTTGTCCCTGTTTTGGCATAGTTTGGGCTTCTAGGTTCGGCACTGAATGATCCTGAATTGCCGGTTTGGCAGTGGAGGGTTTTGGCCCCGACCTCCCTGTCCTGCCAGCGTCACCAGCCCTTTGCGGAGGACATGCACATTAGATCAAAAAGCACGATTTCGCATTTTCACTGGTGGTTTGCGACGAATTTGTGCTGGAAAATTCAGCCGTGTGGAAGTAGTTGTGCCAGGCAGGGGGACGTCAGGAAATTTTGATACGAGAGCAGGAACCTGCGGTATAGTGGTGCTGGTAATTACTAGTAGCAGTACTATCGAAACACATTGCTCAGAAGACGGTCATAGAAACCAGGAAATATGTTAAGTATGCATACTGGCATAAAGCGTTGTACCGTAGGCTTGCACTGGCTTGATATTTCCAGGCAGCAGCGAGAAGGTTTGGGGAACGGTGCTGGAGCGCGAAGAAGGCAGCCATTGAAAGCTTTGATGGAAGCACTGCCTCAGAGATGCTGCCACTCTCACTCTGTGAAGAACTTTGCAAAAGCTGGTCATATCCAGGTTATTTGCTACAATGTGACAATGTGACATTCGTTATGCTGCCGCAGGCAACGGCAAGTGGATTGTCCACTTGGACACTCAAGATGCTCACAGCGCAAAGTCCGAGCGGCTTGCCTTGGAATGAAGAATTGAACATACTAGTAACTAGTAGCAAAGTATATAACTTTATTATACTTTAGTAACTTTAGATTGATGATTGTATAATATTGCATGATAAATATATATGCTTCACTGCATGTTACTACATGTTACTACTATAGAGAGTGTGATACTGTGTGACCATGTTTGTTATACTATATGATAAAGCGTTACCTAGTTAACAATGTAGGCATCACATTGTCAGCACAAGAGCTTCCACTGAGGGAAGCAGCATGGCCTGCAGTGGGAGAAGAGCTTGAGGCGAAGAGTAATGGCCTGTGGCATCGCGCTACTGTGGCAGAGATAGGCTGGGCATGCTGGACCCCGAAAAGTATTCAATTCCATAATATCCCAAAAGCGAAAGCAATGTGCGTATGTGTGTGCTCAGACTTGGTTTGTTCCAAAGGTTTGGACTGTCTATATGGTATGCTTTAGCGTGTCAACATATCACTTGGACCTGACTTTTCCAGGTGAGGATGGTATGTATTTGGTTGACTGGTTTGATCGTGCCACAAAGGCGAGCTTCTGCCTGCAGCTTGTAGATTGCAGTCGGGTTGAACAACGAGTCATGGGTTCACATGTCGGACATACGCACGCAAGAATTCCATGCATGTTTGGTTCAGTTGATGCACGTTGATGTTCACTTTGAGACATGCATGGCATCATGTTGCACCCCAGCAAAAGTGCAAGTTAGCTGAACCAGCCCGTCATGTAAAGGAGGAGATGGACTTTGGAAATGTCAGTTCGATAGAATGAACATTCTTGGTCATGCAGACACAAATTTCATCAGTTTTCACACGTTTTATGTTCAGACCATTTCAGACACATTTGGCAAGCCAGGATAGGAAAAAGACGCGCGAAGAATTGCGAAAGCCGATAGAAAGCTGCTTGGACTACGGTAGTACTGCGCCCCATATCAAGACAGTGCGGTTTTTCCGCACAAATATCAGAAAGGGAATAGAAGGGGAGTTCGGACACAGCGAGCTCCTCTTGATCAAATCAAGACTTGCATCGGTTGCTTATTGCAATTCGGACGAAATACGCTGACTACATATAGGACTGCAGAGAATATAGTGAGTTGTGAGTACTTTGTGCATATTTCATCATATTTCACAACGAATGCATGTTTTGAATTGTGTGAATTTGCACGTGCCTGCAGCCTTCCAAAGGACCCTTTGACCACCGCAGTTTGGAGGATATCCCTCGCTTTTCTAAGTTTCAGGCCTGGCTCATGGGTTTCATAACGTTCAATTTGATTCAATGTTCGCATAGACTATAGAATAGCTATATTCACAACGTGAAATACATGTTTATGTTCCAAATAGAATGCCCTGTTTTACAGTGCAATGGAATGCAATAAATACAGAGACACATGGCAATTTGCAGATTTGTCTTTCCAGGTGCAATTTCGTTGCGATGTGTTTTTCACTTGGACCTCTTCAATGCTCTTCATGAAGTCTTCATGCCGTCGTTACACATTGGCATTTTTTGGGCCGCCAGGGGCAGCTGTGCAAAGCCATTTGCCTCGATGCTCCTGTGTCAAAGGTCGTGAGGTTTGCAGCTGGCAAGACTGAGGCAATGGAGAATTATGGGAAACTGCATTCTGTGCATTCCTATAGCGTCAGTGTCAGACTGCTCAAAATACAATTGAATGTCAATGTTTTGTATTGTTTTGTGCGGTTACATGTGTATGTGTGCTAGCCAAGACAAGACATGTGTCAAAGGGAAAGTGAGGGTAATCCTGGGGTATCCTGGGAGTGCCCTAGCAATTTGGTCCCCAAATATTCCTCAATACGCCCTGTATAACCCGCCCATATACAGTCGGTGCATGGTGGTACAGAATTTTAGGGTACACTGCCAACGGCACCAACATTCTCCATTTGAATGTCCTTTATTAGATACTGTATAAGGCAATTTCATGGGCAGAAATGTTGTCGCTGCTACTCAAAAACCTGTTTATATTTGCTCAATGCTTGTTGATTGATATCTATATTAATCTATTATATGCCCATTGCAATTTTGTATTTGAGATGCAGCTTGTACTAGTTTTGCTTCATGTCCAGTCACAGCATTTGGGTTTCCGCAGTTCTTGTGCCGTTCCTCTGCCAACGATTCTGGCAGTGTTTGTTGATCATTGTGCCAAAAAATTGGAGGTTGATGAGCAGGGAGTGGGCCGAATGGTGGGTGACGAAATTGGAGAGTTGCTCAGATGAATAATGGGATGGAGCAGACGTCGTGCAAGGCCATCAGACACTCCAGCTGGTCACTGGTCAAAGCCTTCTCTGACATGAGGGTTTCTTATGAAAGTCCAACCGTGCTCCTCATGTTCATCGCACAGAAATTTGACATCTCAGGTTTGGTCTTGATTTATCCTCACCCTTGGCACCCTTGAGCATTGCCTCCTTCGCCGGGCCAGGGCCCGCCCAGGCCTGCAAGATGTGACATGAGGCTGTTTATTTGCACATGCATTGATCCAATTTCAAGGTCAAGGTCCTGTTGCATCGTATTAGACCTTACACATCCTTACACCATATTCCCACAGAGAGCCAGGATGCTGGTGTCCAAGTTGGTTGGTACCTGGATCTTTGTGCTACTTTGGGGGGCCCTTCACGGGCCGAACTCTTTGACGGCTTAGGTGGAGGCCAGGGAAACACTTAAACCTCACACACACAATATATCGGTAGATGATAAAGAAATGGAGAGACCTAGCTCTATGAGTGTGTTTTCACGGACCACTGATTGGAGGCAAGTGCATGCGGGAACTATCATTGCTTGAGTTGTGTACTTTGTTGCCTGCCCTGCCAGGGCATCAACATTTGAAATGTCATGGATGTCGCACCAGGTGTAATGTTTACACAAGGCGTCTGTGTAAGAGGATGAGGAGCCACGCCCAACAGAGAAAGTCTGAGAGGGATTGGGGACCAAAAGATCAATTTTGAGGTTCTTTAGGAGACTGGTTCTTTAGGAGACTGGTTCCATGACTGCTGGAAAGCTTGGTTACGGACAGTGTTCGCTTGGATGCGTGTTCGCTTCTTAGTTGGAGAGGCACGTCCAAAAAGTCAGATCGAGACGCTTTGGCGGCTACGATCCAGGTGCAGCTGTGAGCTGAGTTGTTGAGAGGATACATACCATATTCATATTACGGTAATACCGGACCATACTTTTCATTGATTGTTCAAGCTGGTGAAAATGAAAAGTCATGTGAATGATAGTCATAACAGTTGCAGATGCGGGGTGCGAAATGGCAATGATGATGGAGGTCTTACATTTCCATATGGACACCTTTCTTTCTTGAAGAACAGGTTTGCAGGCTTCTCATGGGCTTCTGCGGCGGACTGTGGAGATCTTTCCGACCCGAAAACATCCAGAGAAGATTTACAACGGATATAGTGAATGAGCTTCAGAATTTCAATACATGTGTTTGTTTGCAGCCAAGTGCTGAAAGACAGACGATGACTGAGAAGCCAGCCGAGACAACATGCATGAGGCGTGCTTCCAGAATCTTGAGGAAGTCCAGCAACGTTTGAATGATGATGTGCGCAAGATGCGCCCCTTGGCAATGGAATACCTGAATCTAATGCGGGAGAGAACCCCCCCCTCCAGCAACAGCTCTCGTGAATTCAAACCTTAGCTGGGGACAGAAGGTTCTATGATCAAGACGTCGAAGATTGGAACAGTGTGTGAGATGCAGATCAGAAGCGGTCGACGTAGCTGCATATTTTTTGCACTGCTTAGGTGACATCACTTTGTTCTTTACCAACAGCTGCTCACCATCGAAGGTGCTTTGCATGCCGGTTCGATTCCGCTTTTACGCTGGAACTAAACTGAAACTGATTTATACTGTAAATCTAATATCTCGTTTCATAATATTTTGTGTCGAAGCACTGTCCTGGGAAGATGCAAAAATGTCCCAGATGATCATCATGTTTTTTTGCAGGTAAACTTGCTTCCAGAGGCCCATGTGAAGCCACTTGGCCAGAGGCTAGACTAGACGCGCCACCGTTTGTGGAGGTGGTTTGTGATTTGCATAAATGGAGTTGGCGAATCAGACAGAGTGCAGGTATCCTGTTGGAACAGAAGAGCATTGAAGTAAGCATAGCATCATAGCCAGTCAACATAGTGTGGCACAAGCTGCTATCCGTGAGTCATTCCTTCAGAATTGCAAACGATTCATATGATGCATTCCAGCTCATGCTTTCCCTTCCACCACTGGCTTTGCAAAAAATGGTTGGTCCCAACACGTGTGGTAGAGCAAGCACGCAGCCAATATAATGGGATTGGGTTCAGGGATGAATAGCCATGCAGAGGATATCAGAGTATGATCATTTGAAGGTGTATGCGCTAATGTGTACCAAAGTGTGCCAAGCATATCGGAGCATTGACAGGTTTTCATTGATTGTAAAGTTGTAATCATACATTATCGTCTGTCTATAGTTGCATTGCTTTGTGCGCACCCAAGGGAGGCTGCACCTTTTCCCTGTAAGAATTCAAACAGGCCCCTTCCCGCGGCCAAGGTTCCCAGCAGATATCATTGCTTCCTCTGAGATATTGAAATGTGAAATCCTACAGGAAGAAGGAGGACTTCCAGACACTGCAACTTGGAAGTGGAAGTCGTTCATTTCAGATTTGAATGAATTAGATTGAATTAGTTGTCATAGTTTAGTGCATGCTTATATTTGCGCACCTTTTGATTTTAAAGTCAGACTGGCCTTTGAAGAAGTTAATATTTCATCAGAAAGTCGGAACGGCAGTATCAAAATCGTTCAAAATCAATTATGTTTTGAATTCCAGCTGGATCGGTAAGTTTTTGGTCGAGTCGATCCGATTATTAGTTTGTTGCTTGTGAGGTGACTGTGAGCAACCATGCGCATGATCTTCAGCTGCAAACATGTAAGACTTTCATTAGTCTACGGTATTTCATGATAGATTTTAAACAGTCAATGAGTCAATACGGTATATTCAGATGGATTCAACAAGCGGGTTCTGAAGAGTTTGGAAGGGAGCTTTGAGGCTTTCAATTTTGAATGTGACCACTGACAAACCAGCAGGATAGATTTGTTTGTGCTACGAGAAGGGGTAGCTCTCTATACATACCCAGTTTCACATAATGAAACTTGAATGAGAAGGCTAGATGGACAGTCAAACTTTCCCCATGACATACTTATTGTGGGAATTTGTGGGATGTTTCTATCATGTTTGCCACATTGTTGCAAGGGATGGGAATGCGTCCCATTTGCCATCGCTCCATGCATGTTCTGATGATGGTTCTGCAAATAGCTTCATGTAGCCACGTACCACGCGGTGGATTGTTCTCTTTCATGGAATCCCGCACCAAACTCGCAACCAACTCTGCATATGGCCACCATTGGCCACCAAGCCAAAGGAACTCAAGAAGTTCGACAATGGGTCGACTACTTGGTGCCAACCAGACATTGGCGTGTGTGGAGGTTGAGACGGTGTGCAGGATACACATTGTAGGCGAATTACAAAGAAACAAAGCTGTGCTATAAACATATCAACAACGTGTCGACTCGTACAATATCCAATTTGATAATATTTCTGTGTCACCAAAGCCGTACGTATGACCTCGCAACGTTTGGAGAATGCGTGCTTACGTCTTTGGCCAGGGACTGTCAGACTAGCTCTCATTCAACTTGCCAATTTGGCAGTGGAGACATCATTTTGACACCATGTGAGCGTGGCTCCAGAAAGGTACTGCGACAATGCATCACATTTGTGCACCAGAAGCGTTGAAGGGCCTAAGGCACGTCTTTAAGTCAACTATTTCCCACTGAGATTTCATGAGATTTCCAGATTTCCCTTCACCACCGGCAGGTGCGGTGGAGCTGCCGTGCGTGTGGCTATGACCAGTGCAGAGCATGTGTCCAGCACTACCTGACCAACAAAGACGTGTTGAGGCGGGGTCATGGGGTCATTTGATCATAAATAATTAGGTGATGATATTGAAAATGCAGCAGGAAAACATGCGGCAGCTATACTATAAAATATAGAGTGTAATAGAAGAAACATATTTAGAAAATATTGCGAAAGGATATGTAGGATGGTGTAAGTCTATAGGGTGCCTGAATGGTGAGTGACAGCGTGCCCTTGCAAAGCATCAAAAATATTCAAAAACCATGGCATGGGTGTTGCACTCGACGTGCTTCATATCTGTGCTTTTGTTGCTTTCCGACTCGGGTTTGCTTCGAGCCGTCGACATACGGAAAGTCTTGCATTGGCTGCACAGAAATAGGCGGACTTGCGCCTGTGATGCGTTGGATAACTTTGACAACGTTGAAGCCACGTCTTGCATCTCAGGTCACGCTTCACAGTGCCCTTGAAGAGCCTAGCCAAAAATGGTGTGGTCTCTGGATCTGGTGTTCGTGCTGGCTGGAATGTGGACCTAAAGATACTTGGCTCGGGCGAAGAGACCAGGTGTATTATGCACTTTCCAGGCAGAGCTGTGTCGGAGTCATGCTGTCCTTTTGGTGTCATGGAAGTAGAATGGCTGATGCTCAATTGTCAAGCATTAGTTGATTATCGGCCTGTTTTTATCGGAAAGACGTCATGAAGAGCCTACACCTGGTTCGGTTATGGTATGTTATGGTTATGCGGCCATCGTCCAAGGAAAACACTTCATATGAATCCTGATGCACGAGCTCAAATCCCTGATTCTTTTGATTCCTTGACTCGCTTCCTGAATCAATCAGACGCCTAGCAGCAAAGCACACCTTTGTTGAATCTTGATAGGGCTGAAGCGAGCACATGTTTCCAATTGGAATTGCCTTGATGCAAGCTCCGCTGCGGGGCCTTTGACTAAAAAGCCGTGGACGCGTTGCCTTAGTTTATGGTCATTATTGTCCAAAGCTGCCCGTACAGTAGTTCATAGTAGAAGAATACAGTATCTAGTAGAAATTTATGATATAAATGATTGACATAAATTGACATAATATATACCGCAGAAATGTTTTGTTTTTGTGGGCTTTGCTCTCTACACTTTGAACTTTTGCTTCAATCAATGCTGTAAGGATGAGAAGGACGAGGCAGCCCTGGCAAAGGCGGATAGTATTCTGGGCCTGGCAATTAGTGAAGTTGACGCAATTTTTGGGGGTTTGATTCTGAGTCCCGCAACAAGTCCCCACAAGACCCTGCTTTCAATCTTGGTCAAGGTGAAGGATAGATAGATATGTTTTTGTTCAACACAGATTTGAGCAAGAGAACGCAAGTGGAACGATGCCGAAAACTGCTTTACCTATAGCGCCAGCCTTTAGATTTAAATCGTGTTTATCCAGCTTTTGTTTTTTGCTGGGAATACATCGGCAGAGCATACGTTTTTGCACTTGGCCAAACAATTGGCCCTGACCCTACCAGGCCGACAGAAAAAAGAAGAAAAAGAACAAGACTCTTGGCCAGATTTCTGCAGGATTCATGCAAGATTTGACCTTAGCACTATCCGAAGCCACTTCTGAGTTTTGGACCTTTAGCATCCTTTAGCATTTTTGACCCTGTGAATTTTGGGACGGTTTGTGGACCCGCAATTCCGTGCGTTTCGAACCACCTAAGGAAAAAGAAGAAAGCCAAAGTCGATTTCGGACTCGGAGTGCCCCTTCTTTATTCATGCGTTTAGACACCAAAGGCTTACAAGACAAGTTGCGGCCACCGGTTCCAGAATTCAGGTTACAGTATTTCTTTTGAAAATCTCTTGGTCCTTGGTCGTTTGAAACCCTGCCTGATTCTTGTCAACAGGAAATGGTTCTTTTTTATCATATTTTGGTACATCATGATGACCGGACCTTCGTTGAATTATGCATCCCCTTCAGGGACCGCCCTGTATTTTCGGTTGGATTTGTTCCAATTGTTGCCTAAGCTGCTCCATGCCATGTTGACCTTGTCTCAGGACGAAGGTGCTCCCGCTGCAGAGCTGGCAGCTTCAGAGTCACCGCCAAAGGAAGAGGCTCTCGGACGAATGGTGAAATCATGATATTACATGGGTTTAAAGGCATTATACTGTATACTATTATCTCATGAAAAATGGATTTAAAGCACGCGTGCAGTTTGCCAGCTTCATCTCAACAATTGACTTAGCCTTAGGAATTACAATCAGTCAGTCATTGACTGTTCTTGCACCGATTTCATTTTGTTTCGGCAATGTCACACATTTTTTTCAGGCAAATGTTGATTTGAGATTCAGGAATTTATCCGCTCATAACTCTCATAACCCCCCTTTTCGAAGAACGTTGGTTTGGACGTTTCATAACATTTCAGCTTCGTTGGATCTTACTGCGTCTCGGGGAAGTTTCCACTTGGAGTTCCTATATATATAGTATATTTCATATTATATATGAGTAAACAGATGGATGGAATTGGCTGCAACAGCATCCTGCTTTTTACGACTCGGGCGTTTCCTCTGGCAATTCTCCAAATTTGTGGAGCAATGCGCTTCCTGCGGACGAGACCGTCGGAGCACTTTTCCAGGCGGCTTGGATTCCTCCCGCAGTTCCACCAGCTTCATCTGGTCCGGAATTCGTGCTTCGAGCGTTCGAGGTTTCTCTGGAGGACATGTTCTGTATGAGACATGGTCTGGCGAATCAGGTGCAATGAAGTAATGTAAAGTGTTACACAGGGATCCACTCAATCACTAAACTCAAAAGCAGCAAAGAAGTGAATGCAACAGCACAAAAGAAAAAGCCATGGATGAGAGAGATCATGCGGTGCTCTTTGTCATTTCCTGGGTATGCAGATTTTTGATGTATTGTGCAGTCATGTTTCTTGTGAGGAAGCTATGTCTGGACCAATGGCTATGTTTGAGGCAGATGGTGGGCAAATTCATCAATGTCAGAAATGGAATATGCATAGTTCCCTTCTCCATGGTCTGAATATGAGCCGATACGATCAGTACTCATAGAAAATCCATGCGCAGACCACTTCTATAAATCTTCAATGATCTTCAATGACTTCTTTCTAGAAGGTAACTATATACCGTAGTTGATGTAGTGTTGCAGTGGTATTTTCTTGTGCTCCGCTTTCCAAGAGAGACAGTGACCTTTTTCTGCAACGATTGATTCCACTTCCCAGTGGCATCCATCATCCCATACCTTGGCCATCCCGCCCAGTCTGTCGGCAAGAAGATGGAGGCGATCATGACTGAGTTGCTTTGATGCGAATTCTGTGTCAAGCACTGAAGTTTTTCAGGACTTGGGCTTTTGTTTGCCAGGAGGTTTGAGTCAAGTTGAGAGTTGCGACCGCATAGTAGCAGGGTGATCATGACTCTAGATATACCCTCTTTTCAGTCGAGAAACCCCAAGAAACTCTTGCTTTTTAGTGCCGAACCGCATCCCCATGGAAGTCAAATTTGAACAAATTTGCAAATGTCAGCCGACTGCACGACGTTCACCATGTCCCTTACAAGTATGCCTTGTTCATCCTTGTTCCCTTTTTCCATCTTAAAATTGTGCTTCCCAGGTTGGGATGGTCTGATCCCATGGAGGTTGCAACGACTTTTCCAGATTTGAAAATTGAGCCAGAAGTGACGCTAGCAGCTTGACTGATTGGCCATGCTTGAACCATTTTGAACCACTCTCAGATTCAGAACTTACGTAGTCTTGCCTGACATCATCACCATTTGCAAACTCGTGCGGCATGACTTGCAACCTGGACCACATTTGGCACGCTAATGCACTGAATGCGCTCAAGCCCTGGGAGCTCATGCATTTGTGGTAACTATGTTGTTAAATGTTGTTAAGTGGTAACACTATAGACTATATATAGTACTAATTACTAGCACTCAGGCATCTGGTGAGCCAGCAGGGCCTGAAGCCATGATGATGCCCATGGATTTTTCGGCCTGGCATCCCAGCAACATCGGAACGTCTGATGAATGATGAAAACAGCCGTTTCGAGTACGTACTTTTACACTTTCACCGCTTGTTTCAATATATTTTTCCTTCCAGGTATCCAGTCAACAATTTGCATCAATGTTTGTAGTTAATTATTTCTTTTTAATTTTGTTCTATCTTTTTCTTTTCACTTGACTCGTTATCAATCAAAGGCGACTGCATTCTGCCTCAACCTCTTAGACACTTCGTGCTGCGTCTATAAGACTAATGCTCGGATGCTTCAGCACATGCGCATGCACACAAACATGATTGGCAACTGGTAGGGCGGCGATCCCTTCGGACCTGGCGGATCTGCCGAAGGTCTAGACACTCGACAGCAGGGTTTTTGTGAGCATGTTCCGGGATCACAGATTTGTTTGGAAATCGTTGGAACATCTTGATGCTCCAGCAGAAAGTCTAGAGATGTCTAGAGTCTCTATATTAGCATGTGCTGAGCGTTGGTTCCCACCATAAGCCACCAGCCACTGTCAGCAGCAGCATTTATAGCAACAGCTCCATATTTGGTTCAGACAGCAAACCGCCAAGGAATGTCCTTTTCCGCTGACATTTGCCTTCAAGCTCCCGGTTGCACCTGGGAAGGACTAGTTGATTGCCGTTTCTTTGTGTTTCTTTTCAGATCGGAGTCTTTGGATTCTTTTGCCTTCTGCCACCATCATGTGTATAAGAAGCGTGCGGAAGTATTTGCATGTTTTTGCCTGGTCTCAAGTCTGCAGCGACATGATTCCTTTTCATTCCTTCCTGCTGGTGCCAAAGGAGGGATTGACAACTGCAAAAGATGAGAAGGAAGAAAAGGCAGCAGAGACAGGTGGCTTGGCTTCAATTCAAGGCTATGTTGACTTAGGAATTGAATGGAAATGATATGTACAATTATGTACATAACTGTAGCATTTTCCTGACTTTTTCCTGTGCTGTGGCTCGACTGCACCTGATGTTTCTGAGTTCTCAATGTTCTGGAGATATTTGTACCGGTAAGGATGTCCTTGGTTGCGTCAATTCATATTCCACCTTCATAAGCTCTATCGGCACACTTGACGCTCAGAAGACAAGGTGCAGATGCAGAGTGTGATCCGACAGAGGGGAAGGAGGACGAGAAAGATGACGAAGAGGAAGAACAAGTGGAGCAGGAAGATGCTGTCCATTGGGAAGGGCATTGCTTGATCCAGTTAATTCTTTTAGATTTGCAGTACTATATGTTATACAATTGAATGTGCATGTGTCATGCTTTGGGCTCGAGCCCAAATCTAAGCGAGCTGAACATTGATGCAAAGTGGGTATAAGTATTGGTTTTGGTGATTTGATGTGCTTTGTGACAGGCAACCCAGTCTCCAACCTAGACTAAGTTTGGACTTTTGACTCTTTCTCCTTGCTCGCCTTTTGCAGATCACGTCAAGAGTGTAGTGATGACTATACTGGACATACTGAAAGACACAGCATACAAGTTTGATCGAGAAACGATGGAAGAAACATTTGCAAGAAAACTGCGATCCTACATGATTTGACCGTGGCCAGGCGGCCGTTGGCAGTGGAGAGGAAGTGAAGGAGGCTCAGAAGAGTGTAGCTGCAGTATGCGCTGCCGGTGTTGAAGAATCTTGGTATTCTCACCCCTGCGCCAATAATACCACCACAAGCACCGACTGCCAACTTTACACTGCTTAGGCACGATGCAGTACAGGAAGATACTATAAGACTGAATGCTCAGGGTAGACCAAAGCCTAAGTAGAGCAGCGTAACCGCAACCAGCATGAAAAGATATAAAAAGATCTAAAGATCGTAGGGAACGCAATCAGTGTCTTCCAAGGCTGTGCCGAATGAGGAGGATATACCACTATATACCAGTATCAGTATCGGGTTTATGAGTGGTTTATGTTTGCCACGACAGGTTCCAGGGCATGCGCCAGAGTACCAAAGCATCAACCTTTCTTTGGACGCACTTTTCCCATCGTGCTGCATTTACTTCTGAAACTGCCAGGCTATGCCGGAAGTCAAAGTCACAGTTGAGGCTCGAATCTTTGCCACAGTTTGCAGAGCTCTTGCACTTTGACTGGTTGCTTTTTGAAATGTCTAGCGAACATGGAGGACCTGTACAATTCTCATGAACCTGAATTCGAGGAATGTGCTTATGTTATTGTATTATGAAAGGTGTGTTGTTTCGCAACACAACTGGCGCAGGAAGCCCAAGATTCATTTCAAAAGATATTGGAGTTGCCGGGCATTTGCGTGGCCACTTTACTGCACTGTTCCGGTAAGCACTTGGAAAGGAGGAGCAAATGGACATTTCATATCATTTTGTGGCGTTTATAATGTTTATATATATATATGGATATGGACATTTATATTCATGTCTATTGCAATGTTACGGTTACCAGGCCAGCCATGTTTGACCCTTCTGCCTTGCTTGACATAAAGCATCGTGAAACGTCCTTCTCGGCCGGCGGGAAGTATGTGTGGTTTTCTTTCATCCGAGGCTTTTCAGCATCCAAAGCCACAGGCGAGCCAAGCACACGAATGCTTTGGTCCCAAAGAGAAAAGCTGCTGGCAGCATTGCCAGGCAGGGACTGGAAGGGGAAGATTCATCGCGGGATGAATGCGGTTGTGGCGGGATGATGCATTGGCCGACTTGCCGTGCAGTGGTTTGAATTTGAATTAGATAATGGACCACTACTTGTAGCAGTCGCACGATTGTGCGCGGCCTCGCCAGAAAGCGCGCGGGGTGGGCAAGTTCTTTGATTTGTTTGATGCATGATAGTTCTTGTTTGATGCATGATAGTTCTGTGAAATAGTCGACATGCAAGCGAGTTCAACTGCATAACTCTCCGTTCTGACCATGTTCTGACCTATTTTGGCATCATACATGTTGACGTTAACTTCCTGCGGTGTTTGCACCTTCGACCAAAATTGCAATGACAAGCAGAGGTACCCGGTGACTATGGCGAGTTTGAATTCTCCACTGATGCTCGGCCTTTCTGCTGACACGGCTTGGAATCAGAAAAGTGCATGTCCGGGGCCGGGCTGAGCATCCATCAGCAAGTGTCAATCTTGATACCCGAGGATGGGGACGGAGGAGACAAACCAGACAAGCGCTGGGGAGTTCTGGCAGCTTGATGGAGCTTATTTATTCGCTTGGTGTTTCAGATCTCTGGCAGTTTTGGCTGCCGGCATTTGCATTCGCACACAGATCTCCGTCCAAGTCAATTTGTCAGTACGAACTACGAAGTCTGATGCTTCTCAAATCTTCTCAAGGCATTTCTGGTACCCATGCCAATCTAAGGCCTTGGTATTGCCTGCTCCTGTGGAAGACAACGCCAAGGAGAAGGTTTGTTTGCTTGGCAATGTTGTTGTTGTTGTTGTTGTTGTTGTTGCTGGTGGTGTTGTTGTTGGTGGTGGTGGTGGTTTCGCTGTGGACTTGGTTCACCCTGTTCCATGTTTTACACTCAGTAGGGCACGATTCTTTCCTGGTTCACGTTTGCAAAGATGAAATATATTATGAAATTGAAATGAAGGTGTCATCAGGTTTCCAGGTTTGGGGATTGGAGGTCAACATAGACAAAACATGATAGATCCACGACGAAATCACAGATTATGATTTTCATTGAGTCGCCTTTCTGAAGCCTCCAGCACCAAAGCAGGTGGAAGAATTCTTGAACAATTGGACGCAAACTGTACTTCGAGCTGAAGGGACATCAGAGCAGCCTCATGCTGCTTGGCATTTTACGTTTCTTTGTGTGTGCAGGTTTCTATCAGGGCAATCAATTGCTCAATACGTACACGATCATATTTTTAGATATACCAGTAAAGTAAACTTACGTACATACCGTAGATGGACAAATTAATCAGACCCTAGCAGGGTCTATGACCCGCCTCTCCCCCAAATTTCAAATCTGACTTGCATGGTGAATCATTTGCCAATGGACGAAATAGATCAAGGCCTTAAACACATGGCTGACAGATGTGGCACAGCCAACTTTGAGATTTGGGGAATGGGATTTCTTTCATTCTGGCTTGAGGATTTAGTTAATTTGTCCATCTACTGCATGGATATGATGTTTATATGTTTGAATTCTATGATTATTTTTTTGTGCGGCATCCTATATCACTATCAGTGTGACCTTGGCGGGTGCCTTTTCTCGCCTTCCACTGGGTCATTCGGTAATGTTTCGGCATCCCCTACCTCAGTAGTCGTCAATTCGTCCTTTTCCGTAAGGTGGAACGTGATGGCTGGGATGAAGCGCGGCTTCGAGCCCTTTGTGCTCGTCATGGCTGGGAGTTTGAATGGATGACAGATGCTTGGCTGAATCATAGTGACAGTGGCAACAATCTTCTTGTCCGTTTGGACTTAGCAATGGTGGCAGTGCAATCCTGAGCAATTTTTGGTTTGGCGATATTTTCCTTCATTTCCTTTCCACCTTCAATTCTTGCCTTGACTTGGCCTCATGATGCTGGACCGGTGACTTTTTTGAGCTCGTTTCCAGGAGGATGGAGAGCGGCAACGGCGAGCTCGCGAGCCTTTCTGCTGAAAACATAAGCGAAAAGGCATTGAAGATCAATGAAGATCCACCACACTTTCATACATTTCTATATATATTTTTATATGTTTTATGGTTTGGAATCCGCGTTTTGCATCATATGATTTATATAATTTTGAATATATTTTACTAAAGAAGCACTCGATTACACATTATAGTTAAAATATATAGTTCAAAAATAGCGGATTATATGTCTATAGAAGTCATGTTTCAATGGAGACAAAACGGCCAGTGCACCACCCAGGCAGTGGGACGTCCTAAAGCTGACCACAACTGCTTTGCCCAGTGATCCGGCTGAGCCGGATGGTAGCACTGGTGCATAAGCACGAAAGCATGATTTGGACGGCTGGACTGTCATGGTGCTGGATTTTCTTCAATGATTGCCTGTATGAACCCGGCTAAAATATTTGCAGAAGTGCATCAAGGTTTTGATTGTGTAGGACCAGAATTGTTCTTTTGAGGGTCAGCGCAGGAGAAGTTGCAGAAACACATGTTTCTGGAGATTTATAGTAAATTTAGTCCACCCAAACAATAACCCAAACATGACATATATATGGGTGCGCGTTGCACGTTCCTGGTCCACCCCCCCCCCCCCACCCCCCATGGTATGGTCCCCCACTACTAGCAGCAACAGTAGTAGTACTAGTACTAGCACTACCTAGTACTAGTACTACGTAGTACTATTACTACGTAGTACTATTGCTACGTAGTAACATAAACACATACATATTCATATACATATCATATCATAATCATATACAAATACTAGAAACATACATTCACACCATACATATAAAATTCATATACATACATATANTATATACCAAGACGATAAAAAGACAATAAACATTTGTCCCAGCTAGGAAAAGGGCCATAATATAATACTTGTTGACAAAGGAGTGTTGAAGGTAAAGGCGATACTAGCTTATGTGACGATTCTAAGTGCCCTCCAAAAAACGCAAAAATACTAATTTCATACTGACTGGAAACATGTTATTGACCCTGACTGCGCCTCATATGTATATTTTTTTTTCTGTGCTCAAGCGGAGCAGTCCTCGACTGCATCGTCTCACCAAAGCAGAATCGGCAGACACTTCTTCAAAATCAGGAAGAAGTGCCGCAAATTCAAGGAAGCAAAGGAGCACACTTGAGACATTTTGAGACTTAGTTTCTGTATGATTTTATCAGTATAGTTGCCCTCTCCACAGATGGAGTTAAGAGGAGGTTGTTTGAAGTGTTTGATGCATCTGATCGATCAGTTCTTTCAGAGTGGTCGAGGAACCCAGGCTCTGTGAACTCACAAAGCCGCCCAATACACAGAAGCTGTGCACGTGACTAGCCATGATATGCCATGATTAGGGCTCCTCATACTTGACCGATTGGGACATCGGATACCATTGTCTATTAGCTTTGAGGTGCTGCTCGTGATGGCTTGAGGCTGTTTGTCATGCATTTTGTGCATGGCCATGTTATAATTTGCAATAGTAGCTTCTCAACTGGCCAACTGTGATAGTAATATGTAATAGTATCTGTTTCTTGCGATATTGAATGGTAAAAACTTAAAACTATATAACTCATATATAGAATTCAATTCCATTCAATTCCTTCAGTATTCCTTCGTTCCTTGATGCCAAGTGCAAAATCCCAAAGAGGATTGAACGGTCAAGAGTCTCACGCCATTTGCGGTACCTTGAGACTTTAGTCGTGGCACAGGAGAAAGGGAGGAACATTTTGGACCCCGGCAAGCAAGTATCCAGTAGGACATGTGGCTGTTGAGACACGCCTTCGGACAGATTCCATGTCTTTTTTCTGTGATTGCTTTTCATCCAATCAGCCTCCGCATACTCTATTATACACGCTGTATTCACCGCTTTGTGAGATGGTACTGGTACGCTGCCCTTGGAGAATCCACGAATCTACCACTGACCATTCAGCTTCCCGAACCAAGGACGAAGCTGAAAAACATGCCAGCCGACTTTTGGAGGACACACAATCAGGGCACAGAGTGACAATAGTAAAAGAAATGCAATAGAGTTCTTGTTTATATACCCTAACCATCAGCAAATTACATTATGTTGATACATCATTCTACAGATATATGATGATATATGTCAACGTATTACAGTACTGTGAATTCAGTTTCCTAGCACTGCAGCATTTGCCGCACTCCACCGCAGTGTCGGATGTAAATGTAAGATAATGTAAGCTTGGCAGGAGCTTCAAGGAGAGGAAGCAAAAGCATCAGAGGCCTCAGCAAGCAGTGAAAACACAGATTTGTTCTCAGGAGACAGATGATATTTTGGGCATCATTCTTTGATGTATGAGGATTATCAGAATATCAATGAATATCATTATTCTACAAGTGGTTATGTATTATCATTTATCATGCTCTTGGACTTCGTCCTTGGAAGCATCTTCTACGGTCGCGGAAACAGGTCAAGCAGAAGCTTACCAAAAGCGCAGAGGACTTGGAAAGAGATGCTGGGAGCCTAAAGGGAAACAGAATCAACGAAACAAAATTCAGCAAAGTTCTTTTGGTCAACAAAGTGACAGGTTATGCAAAAGATTTTGAGGAGTCCGAGTCCACGTAATCTATAAGTTTGTTTCTGACTGCGGAGGTGGCAGCCAAGCAGAATGAACTGGCAGAACTCAAGTTGCAGACAGAGGCGCATGTGCCACGCCTGATGATGTGTGTCAGCTGAGGTGCTGGGTAATACTTTATATTGACATATATTGACGATCTAATGATCAAAGGAAGTTTGGATGAGAAACTTCCGAGTTACGAACTTTTAAAAATGCTCAAAATTCAGTAAAGTAAAAGATCAGTAACGGAACAGTTCAGTAAAGTAATAGATCAGTAAAGTAACAGATCCGATCAGTAAAGTAACAGTCCAGTAAAGTAACAGGTCAGTAAAGTAACAGATCAGTCAAGTAAAAGATCAGTAACGGAACAGTTCAGTAAAGTAACAGATCAGTAAAGTAACAGTTCAGTAAAGTAACAGGTCAGTAAAGTAACACTCCAGTAAAGTCACAGTTTCAGTAAAGTAACAGTTCACTAAAGTAATAGATCAGTAAAGTAACAGATCAGTAAAGTAACAGTCCAGTAAAGTCACAG